>MCJB01028072.1:46730-112933 GCA_002018475.1 Nicotiana obtusifolia
GGGGGATGAGGGGGAGGAGGTTGTGATGCTCATAGTATTAAATCCAGATTAGAATCTGAAAACCAAAGTCAATTATGGTACAATTTACATGTATATTGAAATGTTGGTTTCATGTAAAAATCATACATCGTGTACGAGTTTGTCAAAGTGGTATTAGTTTGACTTGTAAGTGATTCTTATATGGAAGAATTTTCTCACCTTTTGGTATTTGGCTTTATATGACGTCTAATTTGTTAGTTGTATCTCATAGGCAGCGTGCACTCTCCACTGGATTTGTCAGAGGAGGAATGGGATAAGATCTATCGAACGAACCTAAAAGGGGCATGGTTGGTGTCCAAATATGTTTGTATACGTATGCGAGATGCTAATCAAGGAGGATCTGTTATTAACATCTCTTCTATTGCTGGTCTTAATCGTGGGCAATTACCAGGAGGTCTTGCTTATGCTTCTTCAAAGACTGCTCTTAACACTGTGATGAAGGTAGTGTCTTGGTTTTTTAACCTAGCTTCATTGACATTGCATGCAATTATATGAAGACAAGCATACGTGATTCTTTTAAGCTAAGCAGTTTCATTTGTAGCTTGAAATGCATATTCAGTACTTGAGATCATGTTTCTAACTTTGGCAGCTCCAATAAGAAAGAGGGAAAAGAAGGAAGGTAAATGCATATATACAGTTAGAGAATGCATTTAAATGCACTGGAAACATACGAATTACATACACATGTTGGATGTACAATATATATATAGTGCATTAGCACTTAGGAAGAGTTACTCTAGGATAGTTGCCGCACCATTCTCTGGTGAACATATGCTGGAGCCAGAACTGTGAAATTGATCATGGTTAATATGGAGGTATTAATTCAAAAACTAGAACAGGCATTAAGCTACAATGAGAAATCTAAGCAGATTCTATTTCCAATTGTGACAGATACGAAAGTTTCACTATCATCTTAAAAGTATATGTGATGCCTCACGCAGATCAAGCATTTGGTTTTGATTCTTTTATAGAGGGCATTGTATACTTTATAGATAATACTTGTGGCATTCTTGCTGATTCTTGATGGTTGTTAGTGGTTAACAACACAACCTACCTAGAGTCCTAGATGGTCTACTTTTCCAATGTAATCTGAAGTCATTCTTGTTATCTTATCAAGTCCAACAAGGTCTCATCCATTTCAACTTTTCTTTGTGAAAATTTCCTGCCTGCAGTCTGTTTCTGGTCAAGTGTAGAGTACTAGAGTGTTTGCATACTAGTTAGACATTTGTATGTTTTCTGCTTCTTCTAATTTGCAATATGACAGATGATGGCCCTTGAATTGGGACCGTACAAGATCAGAGTGAACTCAATATCACCAGGACTTTTCAGATCTGAGATAACAGAGGGCCTCATGCAAAAGGACTGGCTCCACAATATTGCATTGAGAACCATTCCCTTGAGAACTCATGGAACATCAGACCCGGCTTTGACTTCAGTGGTGCGTTATTTAATCCACGATTCTTCAGAATATGTATCAGGAAACATTTTCATAGTAGAAGCTGGAGCTACTTTACCAGGTGTCCCAATTTTCTCATCCCTTTAGTTATAGGGAAAACTGAATTTGTTCTGTTGTACGTAAGCGTACAATCATACAGGATCTGAAGGTAAAAAGATAGAGTATTAAGATGTTTAGGAAAAATTGCTCTGCTTCCGTCAATTTTATGTCATTCAATTTGTGAAGTGAGCTGTAGCTTGAGATCTAGTTACAGTTTGAAGATATTCTTGCCTAAAGAAATGTTATGCTCTGGTTTGAGACGTTTAAAGTAAAGAATGAATGCCAGTCTTCTCTTTTTCATGGAATTTCAACATTTTATCCCAAATTAGATTTTCGATATCCCGATGCCAAGTGTTCGTGTAGCTTCATCATGAAATTGTATTATAAGGTTAAAAAGTTACAGATTAAACCATGTAAACCATCAACCAAGCAGGAGCAGGAGCAGGAGCAGGGGACATACATGTTTAAGCCACTTTTAATATGTTATCCCCGTTCTTAAAAACATTGAAATATAACCAAGCAGTAGACTCGTTTCCATCTTCACGCTCTTAATCTCTCATCCTCCTCGTTCATGCTTATTGGTTGATTTAAATTGCTAAACTAAATAACGGTAGTCCTCTATTGTAACCTAATTGGACGAAGTTGTTCAATTGGTTAGTCTGAGTACTTGGCATTTCATGTTCCATTCACGTTATTTGATGGCAAAAGATTGTATACAATTCCAACATGGGTTTGAATTGAAGAAATTGAAAGAAAAGTAACACAAACTACCAGATAAAAGAGTTGCAAATATGCCTGGAGAACAGTGCGAATAAGGTTTGATGAAACTTAGTGAACAATTGAATAACATATACAAGTTTTGCACATCCGGCGAATGTTGTAAACATTATTAACAAGATAGGTAGAATAGGCAGTGAGTTTTGGACGTACGGCACTACTTGTGAGCACTTAAATAATACATTTAAGATTTGCCTCATCCTACAAAACTTTTGAATAATTTAACAAAATAGAACGGTACCAAGATTTGATCATCGGCAAGACTTGTGAATAATTAAACACATAGCAAGATTTGCCTATCCGGGAATACTTGCTAACAATTTAACAAGGAAGACAGTATTAAGATTTGGTTGTCTGGGAAAATTTGTGAGCCATTGAATACCACATGCAAGACTTGCCAATTTGGCAAAATTTACAAACAATTCAATAATACCAAGTTTTAACCGTCCGAAAAAACTTGTGAACAATCGATAGTACTAAGTTTTGATCGTGCGGCAATACTTGTGAATAATTTATAGTACCAAGTTTTGGCTGTCCAGTAAAACTTTTAAACAATTAAATGAGCAAAATTTTGTTCGTTCTTCTAGTTGTATAGAGCAATGCTATTTTTTGAAAAAATTCTTAAATGGGGATAAAATATAAACAGTGGCCTCAATTCATTCTTTTCGTGCGAATCACCCCAATTCTGTTAGGTCATGACTCGAAGCTGGGAAAACGAGACATTTCTTCTTTTCATTTGAGACATGCCATGCGATTTTAAATATTTGAGAAAACATGAAGAAATTTCAAACACACTGAGTTTGGATGGGATTCGGATATTAGATTTGTAGTTATTTTATAAAAAAAAATTTCTTCAAACTCTTTGAGGAATAAGATTCGCACTGTTTTTACATGAAATGTTATCATTTAACCGGAATTAATTATTTAGTCCATATATGTTCTGACCTCATTTTCAGAACATCATTATTTTTCATTGTTGCAAGAAATCCTAACAAGGTTAAAATATGTATTTACTAGACAGTTGAACCGACGGAATCATACAATCACTAGTTTATAGCAAATAAATCATGACATACACAAAAAAGAGCTAAATTATGACATATGATTAAACCGATAAATTTTATTTAATTTTGTCGTGAAGAATAAAGAATTGGTTCTGTAACACAAATGGAAGTTGTGGATGCAGAACAAAAACTTTGAGTTACTATCGACATACTAATCATAATACTTCATATAAATATTAGAGGATTCGAACAGATTTAGATATGGATCAAACAATTATAAATTTAATAAAAATCACATAAGAAATTACGTCATACTTGAAATATGTGTCTAGACTTTTATAATAAATAGAGTTAGTAATAGTATCAATAAATCTATTTTCATGACGCTAAAAAAGTCACTTTTTCTCCCAAAAAAATATATATTTCAAGTGGCACTTGCCCTGAGAAAAGAGTATGTAGGCTAGTCCACAAGCAGCCCATTTGGGCTTTTAGAAAAGGGCGAGTAAAGACAAGACCCTTTTTCGGTTCTATTCGAACGAGCCCACGAAACTAGATACTCCCACACCGACCACAAACTGAAGTTTTCCAGAGTTTATTCCGCGGAAGCTCAACAATGGAGTTCGTCCCTTCGGGGACATCCGATAAAATTGGAACGATACAGAGAAGATTAGCATGGCCCCTGCGCAAGGATGACACGCACAAATCGAGAAATGGTCCAAATTTTTTTTTTGGGCAGAAAAAGTTTCTGCCGGTCGGCGACGGCGATGCTCTCTCGCGAGGTTTCTTAAGGTCCGTAAACTGTTCGACTTTATTTAATCTATTTCATTTCCTGTTTCGCCAAATTCAGCTGAAGGTGATAGGCATATTTTTATGCCCTACTGTAATTTTTGTGAAATTCAACCGTGAAAATCTGAAGCATTTAGGAATATGAGCGCCTAGGGTACATTCCCACTCCATTGGCAGTTAGGGATTGCCAATGAGGAGATTGTCGATGGAATTATGATACTGCATCATACATTGTTTTGGTGCACTAAGTTAATTTTTGTGAAATTCAACCGTGAAAATCTGAAGCATTTAGGAATATGAGCGCCTAGGGTACATTCCCACTCCATTGGCAGTTAGGGATTGCCAATTAGGGATTGCCAATGAGGAGATTGTCGATGGAATTATGATACTGCATCATACATTGTTTTGGTGCACTAAGTGTGGGATTAAATTTTCCTCACGAGAATTTCTTTTTATCACCGATCATAATTAGTGAAAGATATATTACATAATAACAGAATTAACAAATAGGCATGAGCACATGGTATACCAACAATGAAGTATTTCCTTGCAGCGAGAAGCCTTCCTATGCCAAAGATGAAAAAAAGGGACTTCAATCGAAGGAATGATTCATTTAAAATAAGTTGTACGAAAGGTAGAGAATATGATTCTTTTCTCAAGTCCTTGCGATTTTAGTTACAAAAGAAGTTTTTGTCCTAGTATAGTGCCAGCTTATAAATAGTTATGCAGTTTGTGGGATCTATCCCTGATTCCCATAAGATAGTGGAAGTTGGTTCAACAGATGGACTGCAAAATGAGAAGACAATTTTACCTACTTTAAGTGAATTCTGAACTTAATAAAAAGAAAGTCATAAATTGCTTGTCTCTCTGATGCAGCCTTTGGTATAAACTTCTGTATGTCGAAACAGGTACATGACTTTTGTGTATCCGAATAGCATAATCAACAATTTGTTGTTTATCGACTTCTAGAAAGCATTTCTAATGCAGTTGGATGATTTTATCCTTGCACATCTTGCATTTATTGTTCTGTTATATATGTGTTTACATCAGAATATCTAAATGGCTAATATCATATGGCACATGTTATTTCCGAGTCACACAAAATGGATTAGGTTCTATTCACCTTCGCTTCGCAATTCCCAACTTCCGTCCTCAGTGATTTGATCTGACAGAGAGGTGGTTTAACTGTGATTCTCATAATTCTTACAACAACAACAATAACAACAAACCCAGTGTAATCCCACAGGTGGGGTCTGGGCAGGGTAGTGTATACGCAGGTCTTACCCCTACCTTGTGAAGTTAGAGAGGTTGGAGTAGATAACTTTTTATTCCAGTTCAGGTTTTGCAAAACACCTAATTGAATTGTTAATGTGGAATATATGCATTATGTTTGCTTTAAGACTTACATGATATGGTACAAAATATTTGTCGATTTACCACTAGTTTTTTCTTGGTAATTCACAGTGGATGTTGCTTCCATGCTTAATGGGCTAGGAGTGAAGACAAATGTGGATCTCAGAAAGCTTACATTGGCTGGAGACTTTGTACTTAATTTGCAAACCTTTTTCGGTCAGCTTCTGGTTCTGTGGTTGCCAATTTCTTGAGCAATGAGCAACTGGTACTGCCTAAATCTTAAGGTATCTCTAATGCTTATGAGATGTCTATACTACATCCCAATTTTGACATGAAAGTCCATCTGGACCAACTCTCACTGTACCATATCATCGTCTTGTGTTGTAAAACATACCCACATTGGCATGTATGTCCAAGTGAGGACTGTACAAACTCTGTGTTGGCTTGCAAAGATAGAGGGAGGACATAGAAGAACAATATACCTAACGAATGCTACTGTAATGATGGATGAGTTTGTAAAAGTGGAGGGTACTAAGTCTTGGAACAATCTCATTAATGATGCTGTCTCAAATGTTCTTTGAAATGAATTTCTTATTTGAACTTCAATTGGTTGAGAACTGTACAAAACATTTGTTTCCTGCTGAGAACGTATACGATTGTGAGTAGTAGTAGATGCAAGAGTCCTAATTCATGGCTGTGCTCTTCTGAATGTTTACAGCCTCTTCAGGACATTAATGACTGGGCATTTATTGCCTTCTCAGAGTGCACTTTGGAGATGTCAGTTCTTGAGAAGTTTGGTTCAATAGGATTTGGATTTGCTCACACTTTAGTCCTGAAATTATGTTCAGGAAAAGATTTGTGAATAATTTTTTTAACTTACAGAAAGCTAACTATGGTATATTAGTTTCTTCTTGTCTATGTACTTTAGAATATGTCATTTGCGAAGCTAAATTTCATAAACTAAAGGGAAACAAAAAAGAACTAAGATGGTGTATTGATAATTTATGCATAATTTTAGTTAGGGGTGGCAAATGGGTTATTTGGGCAGTATTGAGCTAGTCAAGATGGGTTGACTCATTAAATGTGTCAATGCTAACCTTGTCCAAAGTTCACTTGCGTTAAGATGGACTGGGTCAAGATGAGCTAAGCAATGGGTTGTAACACAACCCGCCCAAATTGGCCCGAATCTTTGCAATATTCTCAACTTTCAAACAAGCATGTATAAAAGTTGTTTTATGCTTTGGAATAAATGTCAATTCATGCCTAATGATTTCTTTCTTCAATTTAGATTTAGAACTTTATTTGATAGTTCTTTATCTAATAATACTAACATAGATCAAAATAATAAAAGAGTAGTAAAATTAGAACTTTCCACCACCCCAACTCCCACTCTAACCCCGGACACCCACCCTCACCCTAAATAGAAATATTATTTAGAGTATTTTCTTTTCATGTTGTAGATATAGTATTTCTTTTATTTCAACAAAGTAACTACTTTCTTTTTATGATGTAGAGAAAGTATTTTTTTTTTTCCACAAAATAGGTACTTTCTTTTCATGTTGTGGAAAAAATATTTTCTTTCATTATGATTACTTTCGTTTCATATAGTAGAAATAGTACTTTTGTTTTGTTTCAACAAGAAAAAGAGCATTTTCTCTTCAGTTATTAAGCTCAAATTTCAACGTTGTTCTTGTGTCAAAAAGTAAAGCAGCACATTAGTTCCTTTTGTTTTTTGTGAATTTTTAAAAGAATAATTGAATTTTTAAAGTAAAATGAGGTATTTGGATTTTTTTTTTTTTTTGGGGGGGGGGGGGCATAGGAAACATGAGGACTTGGGTGGAGGGGGTCGAGGAGAGTAGCATAGAAAATTATTTTTCTAAAAAAAAATTTTGACACTCTTACCAAACAATAGAAAATATTTTTCAAAAAAACGTTTTTCACTCACCAACCAAGCATGGAAAAATAAGTGATAAAATCACTTATTTTCTAGGAAAATATTATTTTCCATCATACCAAACACACCCTAAGATGTTTTAAAGGGCAATTGATATTCATGAGTATAAAATCGTGGGTTAATTTGGGCTTCTAAAAATAAATGGGTTTAGTTGGGTTGTGCCTAAACTTAGCCCATCATTAAAGTTGTTTATGTCCAATCCGTTAAACTTGGGCGGGTCAAATGGTTTTGGACCACTTTTGACCCCTCTAATTTTAGTACATGAACTAAAGGTGATCAGATATTAAGGTAAAATGACGAGAGAAAAAAAAGATAGTACTAAAGTAAAATGGAGAAGACGCAAAGTAATTTAAGTGTCTGAGCAAAACTAATACTAATGTAAATTCTTTTTCTTTTTATCTCACCCTTATTCCAAAGGACCATAGTACTCTTTGCTAACCTTTATGTGACTCGAACTACTGCCCTACTAGTTGTGTTTGTTAGAGTCCTTGACGTTGGTTGAAGGAATGAGATGAGGTATAAGGCAATCTTCACATCTGATCTTGAATTAGATTTTGGAGTTGAGTTGAGGCCTATGTTCATTTTCTTTGCATGTTATCAAAACCATAGTATCTTGTCATTTGCTTATCCAATATTAGGCCTCATTTTAAAAGATGGCATTATCTACCAACCAACCCTTCCATCAATTGTCTAATAATGCTACAGTTAACTAGATGGCAACTTCCTACCATTAGGTTTAAGTATGACAATATTAAACTATTTTTTTTGTTTGTTGAATTAATGTATGGAGGAAGGGAGTTGTAATTTGTAAGATTTTTGTCCTCTCTATAAGTTTTTGTATTAATTGTTTTGATAATCAGTGTTGTAATTTGAGGTTAGGCCTAAGCACCCCTCGTTGTGCTGCAGATTTATATACAACACAGCGTAGAATGCTTACTGGGTCAAACTTATAAATAAAATAAAATTTTCAAATTTTTATGAACAAGACGATGGAGAATAACTGACCACATTCTTCAAATTCTCTCGAGAAAACAGTAAAAGTGATGCTCCATTTGTCTGTGACACAATAGTTGAACACTTGTGATCCACAAGTTTAGAAAAAAAATAAAGACGTCTTTGTCAAGGGAAAAGAATTGAAGGTGGGAGAAAAAAATTGTTACATCAACCATGTATATACAAGAAGCAATGGAAGAAGATAGAAATATAGAATTGGTTGTATTATACTTTTTATTTTGAACGTTTTAAATTACTTAATGTTATTCTATTTCAAATATAATTTTCACAACTTAATTCGAGTTCATTAACTCTTTAAAATCTTTAACTTTGAAATGATATTTTGTCAATCAAACTAATTTTTCAACCATCATCTATATATTTTCGTCTGTTATCACTAAAATCAAAAAATCAAAGCTAACATCTTAAACTACATGTATAGTCAAATATCACCACATATGAAGATGATTGAACGAGACTATGTAATGAAACAGTATCTTATTTTCACAAATAGTACTTCACAGATGGTACTTCGAATGGAACTAGCATAAATAGATTAACAATATTTCTTTATTTTTTAAGATACTTCTTTACTTTTTAAGTTACTCGTGAAGTCACCACATAAGATCTTTAGTCTTTGCTCGAAAAGATGAAAAGATGAGATCACTTGTATTTGGACAAATCTAGCACGTCTCTCCATTTGGACCAAGAGGAACCTTTTTGACGAGCCTAACTTTCAGACCATGTTTCATTTGAATAATAATAGAAGCACTTGGAGAAATTGTTTGTGGTTCCAGTAGTTGGATATGATAATTGTATATGATTGTGGATGCCACCATTTTCATCTGAATGAATGCCATTTCCTTCCCTAAACAAGTCCTTGGACCCGCATTAAATGCAGGAAATTTAAAAGATGACTTGTGTTTGATCCTTCCTTGCTCTGAAATCCATCTCTCTGGCTTGAATTCTAAACAATCTTTTCCCCATATAGTCTCCATTCTTCCCATTGTATAGAATGAGAGCACAATTCTCGTGTTTGGATTGACACGGTGACCACTTGGGAGGATGTCAAATTCAAGTGGAACTTTATGCTCCAAAGAAACTGATGGAAATAGCCTAAGAGTTTCACACAAAGCACCATGTAGATAGATCAGTTTTCGTGTTTCTTCTATGTTGAAAAACTTGAGGTTTTCATCTTCTTTTAGATGCAATTGTTGTTGAATCTCTTCCCTAATCTTTGTCTCTACTAAGGGATTTTTAGATAAGAGCCAGAAAAACCAAGTGAGAGTTGCACTTGTGGTGTCTCTCCCAGCAAACATCAAATTCACAAAAGTGTCCCTCAAAAATTCTTGTACATTGCCTGAAATTACAGTCTTCCATTGATTGTATGTTTCAACGTAGACACTTAACATGTTAAAGTCCTCGTCTTTGAATGTTTCATTCATCAACTCCTCTTGCTTACTTGAAATGCAAGGATATAGAAATTGATCAATAGCTTTCCATGCTTGAACAAGCTTCTTCTCCTTACCAATATGAATCCACTTTTGCAACTTCCAACAACTTTCTGGTAAGATATATCTGTAGAAAACTGCATCCCCAATGTTGTTGAAAGCCTTTTCGCATGGCACATGAGGTAAAGCAATGGACAAACTTGTCGGATCATGATCAAGTAACAACTTGGTAATAGCATCAAAAGTGAATCTCTGAAAAATGTCTTGCAAATCAAATGGTGTGCCTTGTTTTGCAAAAGCATCAAGAATTGGTCGAAGCCCTTTTTCAATAGTGTCCCACGTCTTCCTTTCTAACAAAACTTTGAACTTGGTATGACTCATTAAGGACATGGTGGTCTTCCTATGAATCTCCCATAGTTCATAATCTACATTGAAGATCCCATTTCCTAATATATCGAAAAATTTACGGAACTCAAGACCTTTTGGATAGTTAGAGAAATTTCTACTAAGGATATGGTTGATATTTGCAGGATCACTGGTGATTAACATGTTTAGATTGGTAAACACAGGACCACGGAACTCGAAAGTGCCACCAGTTTCTCCAAGAAAAGCAGTTACAAATTCATGGACACGGTAAGCATTTCGAATAAGGCCAGGTAACATTCCAAAGAGAGGCCAATTTGTTGGCAATGAGCTTTTCCACCATCTATTTATATGTTTCCACCATGTAAAATAAGTGAAGGAGAGGATTATCAAGAGAGAAAGAGAAAATTCAAGGACATACATTGGGTTGGACTTTCTTTTTCAACTAGCTTTTGTTCTGTTCGTATTTTGTAAGACACTATATGAGGTTTACACACGGAACATGAGACTGAGAGAGAGATAGTGAATTTAGTAAGAGACTCAACTCGTTTAAGTAAGGAGTATTTCTTTGTTTCTGAAGGGGAAGAACTTTAAGTTTTATAAAGGAAAAGTTGTGATTTAATTATTAGATTAGAAGTAATAAAAGACTGAGATGGTAACTTTATCGTAAGCTTTTCATTAGTTTCAAAGAGGTTGCAATCGGCCAACTTAATTAAGAATGCACCCCTTACGTACATCTTCCATTACAAACATAAACCACAAAAAAAAGGGACCTACTATTAGGCATTGAGTTAACTAGAAATAACAAAACAATGTGTTACTTCAAATAACCATTAATTAATGATTGTACTATATACATAAAAGACAAATTACATAAGGAATTAAAAGCAAGACATGCATGGCCTCATAATTGAGTTAGTCATTTTCCAATGAGAGGAGGTGTTAGGATTTGTATGGATTTTGAGATTACCACCGAATTCATAGCTTATTTTAGTTTTTGGTTAACAATTAAATTACACTAATAAATATTTTAGTACAAATACAAAATTTAAGCAAACGTTTTTGAGTTTGTCAGAATTCGTATCTAATATTCTAGCTCTGCCCATGTTTCCAATTGCTATATTGGAGCCCTACATGAGTATTGGCAAGCACAAGTGTCAATGTTATTTGGCTGGGAAAATAAAGATGTGGGAATTTGGCAGGGAGTTATACATATCAGTCCTAAAGGATGAGTTAGATATTGGTGCCATTCATGTCCTCTGATTTCTCTCCTTGTGGAAAAGCTCTAACAGGGAAGGAAGGTTCATTATGTTTATTATTTTACTGCACTTCTACTTCTTCCAAAATGTTCAACTTCAGTAAATTTTGGACAGTCTTTGAATTGAAGTTGAAGAGAAAAGTACTTAAAATTAAGGAGTTAATAAAACTTATCTGGGAGCAAAAGATATTAAGAAGGGAAATTGTGAGACCAATCTCCTATTCTTGCTTTGTACTAGCTCACTTATAAGGCAGTTCTTTATAAATAAAGTGAAGAAAAGCGATTTCTAACTAATGGGGAACACTCCATTTTGAAATATCAAAGTAGCTTTCCAAATTCCAACACAAACTACTATCTCAACATTTCACTTGAAATTCAGATAATAAAGTTTAGTATTTAAAAATGCTCATGACCAAACTAGTATTTAAAAATGCTCACGTCCATTTGTGTGTGACCAATAGTTGAAAAGGTGTGAGACTAAAGGACACGAACTGCTCGAGTATGTTTAGTTTTTGATGCAACTTCACAAACTAATCATGTAAAACTGATTTATTACAATGTATCATCTTTAGTCTTGAGTGATTACACAATTGAAACAATCATACTAGGACAATTCTGTAAAGAGTTGATCAGAGACATAGGACCAGTATCATGTGAGATTCTTTATTATCCGACAAATTGGTTCAATGTATTTGTCGCCATCCTGTTCCAATAAATCCAAAGAAGTAACCTCTTTTATTATGACCTTTTTTAGTAAGGATTTCTGAATGAATCTGCCATCTAATGTTAGTTGCCGACAACTATTTTTCAACCAATATTCCAATACCTTTTGAGAGGACTGATAAAATTGCTGACATATGATCAGAAGGCTACGGGCTCGAACCGTGAAAACAACCTCATTCAGAAATGCAGAGGAAGGTTGCGTACAATAGACTCTTGTGATCCGGCCCTTCCCCGAATCCCGTGCATTAGCTTAATGAACTGAGCTGTACTTCTTATTCCAATATATTTTGACAATCTCAGCCTGTGGAACAGATTTGTTTAAC
Source organism: Nicotiana obtusifolia (assembly GCA_002018475.1). NCBI lineage: Eukaryota > Viridiplantae > Streptophyta > Magnoliopsida > Solanales > Solanaceae > Nicotiana > Nicotiana obtusifolia. Next base: position 59,250 of record MCJB01028072.1, read on the forward strand.
TATATTATATATTTACATTTGGCATAAGGATTTACAGGACAGCTTCGACTCTTGAATTTCATCTAGAACAGAAATATAATTCACTGACATTCTCAGGAAAATTAGGAATCCTTTAAGAAAAATTGGTGCCCAACAGTAAAGAGTTTGCCATCAATTTTAGACTAAACATAAGCCATCACCAAGCTGATGAATATATAAGCAGTTAACATTCAGCCTCCAAAAAGAAGAAATAAGAAAAAAGAAAAAGAGGAGATTTCGGGATTTGAAAAAATCAAGAAACTATTGTCAACCTACCTATAGGAGTAATTTGGTCAGATTTACAATCACCAGAATACCAGTAAGACCTCAGTCCACTGCAAATATACATGACCTAATCTCTCAAAATGATTTGAACCCTGTATATGCTAATTTTGGGATTATAATCACCTAGGGTGATTTTGGAATGAGACAAGTGCATGAAGTGCTAAAGAAACAGAGGAAACTACAAAACTAGGAGCAGTTTGAAAGATCGGTAGGACTAGTGTAATCCAACTTTTCCAGAAAATACCAAATGTTGTTTTAACACCCTCCAGGAACTGGTGTAAACCTAACATCTGGGGCTTCATTCCCCCTGGAAAAAGGTCTGATTTCTATTTCAGTGCGATTGCGACTCAAGAAGGATGTTTGTGGCTGTATTAACATCATTTCCAGCATGGATGAGTGCCTGCCTTGCTGCGTTCCTATCAAAGCCCATTGACATCAGCATCGCTATAGTGTCTTCTGGTGGCTCTACAGTGGACGGGACTGGAGCAGGATAATTTCTCTGAAATATGCAGGAGAAAGCAGTACATTCATGTTAGCGTGGGCATAATCTTTCAAAAAGGATCTAAGAAGTTTAAGTTGTCAATGGAGTTGGTTTCCATTGGAACACACCAAGAATCAACTCATTGGTGATGAATATGGCCCATCAATTCACTCATCTTTGAAACAAGGTGACCTCTCAATTCCATTGGTCAAGATTAAATGTAAATTCAGTAACACAAGTGAAGAAAGCGAAAGCTAAATTTAACTGATAAAACTCTAAGATCATAACAAAACTCTAAGATCATAACATGCTTCCAGAGTACAAATATTAGTTCATTTATGGGTCGTTTGGTACGAACACAAGTAATGCAGGGATTGTAGTGCTGAGATTATTTTTTATCAAGTGTTTGGTTCATTGTATTAAAAATTAATTATGCAATGTATAAGTCTGGATTTAGTAATTTTAAGTCTTATCCATGTATAGCTAATCCAGGGATTAGTAATCCCTTCCTTTCCTTGGTATTAGTTAATCCCTCATATGAGGTATAACTAATTCATGTATTAGGTAGGAGTAAATTGAATTGACCAACCAAACATGGTATTGGACGGATTAAATTTTTATACGGGGATTATTTTGCTTAATACGGCCTACCAAACGACCCCTTAGTTCAATCAATTGCATTAGCCATCTGGACATTTTGGCTGAATGTACGCTCAAAACACTTGAAGGCTCAGAATTTTCCAGTAGATATCGACTAAACAACAATGTTAAATCAATTGCGCGCATTGACTATTCCACCGACCACCTGCTAGGACACTACCTCCCAGGCTCCCACCATGCTCTAATTTGAACATCTTAAGAATGTATTTTGCGGTAAACTCTATGCAGTAATTGTGCTATCATCATTTGATGGATTGAATAACTCTATGCAATAATAAACTCAATAATTCTCTTTTTCTTTTTCTTTTTCTTTTTTTGTTTGTTTTGAAGAGTAAGAAACTCATTTGTTCTGAATTTGCATTTCCATGTGTTGTCGATAAGCTATATAACAGGAAAGAAACTCGCATCATCCAGATGAATAAAAGGGGGCTAGATGAGGTGGTTAATGAAAGCATCAAATGGGGAACTATCACTTAATTGGAATCTTTATAAGAGAAAGTTTAATGTCACGGGTTGTTTTATCCACACACGCGCACGCACACAACAAAAAAAAGAAAAAAAAGAATTTTGATGTCACGGGTTGCCTCGTTGTATAGTTATAACAGGAGATTGCCCCTGGGAATTGTTTGTATTTCGCTAATCATTACTTGTTTCTTGCTCACGTGATACTCAAATATATATATATATATATATATATATATATAAATTTGGCATGTTTGCTCCTGATGTGCAATATATGTCACTCGGCAGTACAGCTAATTTATCAAACATCTCGAACATGAAACTGCAAAGACAAACAGTACCCCTCCACCAAAGCCAGGTTCTGCTAGAATGTCAAAAGATTTAACCTAGAATAGTAAAGATAGAACCCTAGAACTGGGGAGATGGAGGTTCAGCTATCTCTGTGTAAGACTAAAGTTAATAAAACACAAAATTTTACTGAGCATACCCATGTGGAGTTACAACCATATATCAGACAGGATACCCAAATCACAGAATCTGATTGGTTCTTCTACGATGATGCAAAGGGCTATGCATACTTTAGTCAACATAGAACATGAGAATTAAGTCAAAAGAGGTCTAGATGTATATCCCAGGCCTAAAACCTAAAATAAGGGCATCAGGTTGCTACACCAGTTACAGAGAGATATTAGCTCAATCTAGTTCCTGATGCCTTGTCGTCTGAATAGCATTTGCTAATTATGTGGGATTAAGGCGCTCATTCTGTGAAAAGCAGCTAATGTCACATTTGTTAATGTGATATGCCAATATAAGGCAAGCCTACTAATATCATAAATGGCTAGGACATAGAGAGGGAGATACCCGGAGGGACAATAACACATCACATATCACATGCACAATAGTAGTTATGAGGAAGCTTACTAATGTAGGATTGCCACAAAAAAAAAAAGAGGAAGTGAAGGAGGGTTATGGACAACATGGTTTTAGCTGCTGCACTAGGAGAAGCAAAAGGTGCTCTTTACACAAGTTCTTTCACTTGAAGACAATGCATACAGAAAGCTCCAGTATTCTCAATTCTGTTTGACGGCAGGCAATGAAGAGAAGATATACGTTGTAGATTAAAGATGGCCAGGGAGAGGACGTGAGAATTGATTGGAAAATTATAGTACTTATTTTTCTTCAGGATTTGGTACTCGTGGACACCTCGATCTCTAAGAACCATGAAGTGATATCTTATTTGGGACGTTAAGTGCTTTATATATTTCATCAAGCTGGAGTAATACTGCTTCACTTTCAGGCCAGCCAACCCAAGGAAGATTATGCGTTTTAGAGAACCGACACAGTCACACAAGCAGGAGCTCTTTTTGCTCTTCAAGGCAGTAACTGAAATCAAACTTTTCTTTTGACTAACCTGATATTGAGACAGGTGCAGCTTTCTATTAACTAACTAAAGCGTGTGACCAAGGCATCAAAAACAATACTTGCCTCCATCTGGCGGCCTGCAAAGGATGGTACATTTCCTTGAGAGTTCCTTGCTGGTGCTGAAGGTGGTGGCATGTTACCCATCGATGGCCAAGAAAGTCGAGCAAAGAAGGATGTAATAAATTCTGGGAACTAAAAGAAAATAAATTAATGGAAGTCAGCTTCTTAATAATAAATCATGGCAAGTCGTGTCTAATAAAAGGTCCAACATAAGCACCTCAAGCAAGAAATTATAAGGAGAACGTCATTTCAAAACCATAAAATCATAAAATCATAAAGTCGTGTCTAATAAAAGGTGCAACATAAGCACCTCAAGCAAGAAATTATAAGGAGAACGTCATTTCAAAACCATAAAATCATTTTGCAACTTTACAGTGGTGCTCAGAGTTCTTTACTTTTATGAAGCTTATCCACTTGTTTCCTGCATTGCATTATGATATGTCGATATCTGGGCTAACAATTACCTTAAACCACCATATAAAAAGTAAAGTGGAAGGATTAGCTTTGCCTTCCAGCAATAGCATTCAGCCTATAAGACACATCCATATCTGAGCAACTGGTGAGATCTGGTGCGTTATTTCTTCTAGTCATTCAGAAGTCAGAACATGGTTTATTCCTATCAACTTATAAGGAGAATGTCCAAGTGCATGGAATTTAAGTACAGAAAACCCCAAAAGCCAATAGTATTGACTAGCTAAAATATTCTATATTTGTGCATGCAAGACTAAGTCAAATTCTCCAGCCATATAACAACAGTGAAGTGATTAAGTGTCACATAAATACTTAATACCATGTGACTATGAAGACTATTACAAAGAATGCTTTCTCAATAGAAATGGAACTTTGACACAGAGAGAGAGAGAGGGAGAGAGAGAGAGAGAGAGAGAGAGAGAGAGGGAGAGAGAGTATTCTGAAGAACAAGAACAGCGCAAACCTTCACTCTCCTAATACGGAAAATGTTCAAACGATACAAGCAACCTGCAATTAGTCCACAGAGCCCAGGTATAATAGATCTTTTCCAGGATGAGAAAAGAAGCTGCAAGACAAAATATCAAATGAATATTGGTGGAAAAAAATTCAATCTAGGGACAAAATGGAATTAGAAGTCATGATAAAAATATAAAATACCTGGAGACCAGCCAAATAAATGAAAGCCTTGTCAGAGAAGTGTAGACTGAATATGCGGAACCGGGTAGAAACCGGAATGTCGAGATAAAACGGTACAAAGGATGAAAAAATTAGTCCGTAGGGCCCAGACAGTGTACTCAAGGAAGGATCTGACAGAGAAAAATTAAATTATATCAATGGCTAAGAACCTATTTCTCCAATTCAAGAGTAGCAATAAGAAGAGTAGAATGCAAACTGCATAAAAAAAGCTACCTATACTAATGGAAACTATGAGCGAAACTGGAACGATGTACACCAGAGGGTGTGAAAAAGATCAAAGTAAGTAGATTATTACGGTATCGTATCATCTCAAGCACCTCTTTCATGCAAACTTGAGGGAAAAGATCCCTTAAAAGTCAAATGCTTAACAAAGATTTGGTACCTAGAAAATTAAGATTTCCAATTTCCAGCAGTTATTGTCGATTCCTACTCCTTCATGTTGCTCTCTATTATGCACATCATACTTCTCAAAAGACTAGCTTTGTAGCCAGCTCTCTAAATTTGGAGCAGGTTCTGATGACACACTATAACTAGCCTGCTGCGTGACTTATAAAATTGCACCAAATAAGGTTATATTTGATTCAAAACGCCTCGTATACAAGGATCTGAAACTTTCCTAGTAAAGTACTAGGTACTAACAAATGTCGTGTTTTGTCGCAAGATATCTCCAAGAAGGTTCTTTTACATAACTATCATAAGGAGGTTCTTTTACAGATTTCAACCATATTAATAACAAGATAACTCAAACCACATAATCTAAAGAAGCACTAGTATCGTTCAAAGCCTCTAAACCTTTCGAATAGAAACATACTGATTACTTCCAAACTCTAATTATATCACCTTCACAATTCCTTTTCCTCGTTTTATGTAGCATTATACATCAGAGATGATGGAGGGTTGACCGAAATGAGCAGTAAATTCTTTCCAAGAGATGACCAATTTTATACTAAAGAACAGATGGAGTTAGCCCTTAGCAGCGGCTTCTCTTACCCATTATTGATTTTGACTTCCATTTGAGTAATCAACATAAGATACGACAAAGCAATTAACAGATTTGACTTTCTCGCTACAGTAATAATACAGGAAGCAGTCACAAATCATAAATTGCATATTCTCTCAATATTCCAACTTACTTTATTTGTTTGCAAATTAATTTGTTGATTTATTAACAGCTCTTCATATGGAGTCCTGTGACTTCTTATCACTATCTCTAATCAATGATGAAGCCAACGGAATTCAAAAAAAATACTATAATGGCATGGTTGGGTTCAAAGTTGTGACTTAAAGCAACTTTTGAACCCGCTTTATCACTACACTAGAATTATAATTTATGTCAAGGAGATTCAGCAGTTTATATATAACCAAAAGCTTTTATTTTTACCCTATTTGTGCAGTAATAATTTTTACCCTTCCCACTTAATAGCACCACCCATGTCTCTAACAACCTGCAGTATCCAGGAAATTCTATGCTTTTCGAACTTCTACTATCACTCTAGCTGGTGCTTCTCTATGAATATCAGGTCACTAATGCAACTTGATCGAGCTCATTTGATAAAGATACTTTTAGCCACATATCTGCATAACATCACCCCAAGCATCTGATTGATCTCATTATTTTTGTGTCAGACCCATAATGCATGAGCAACATCCATCTTATGCGATATGTATGATCATGTCCATCCTACCTCAAAGAGGATACCCAATCCATGAGCAATATTTTACCCAAACCAGTATGTAGTATGTAGTTACAGAAATTCAAAGCACGGTAAGAGGAAAAATATGGGGAAGAGTGAATATTTATCCAAAGCAAAAATAAGGAAAAAGAAGATAATCACAGTTGTTGCATATTTTTTTTAACATCTTTACATGATATGCTGCATGGTTACTGTAAAACAGGTATAACTGTTTGAAGGAGTTGCAATCACAAGCTACAACTATAAAGGAGAATGAAGAATATAGACCCCTTCAGGCTGTCATTTCCATATATCAGTCCAGAGTAGTAAAAAATAGCCAAAAGCAACAAGAGCTCACTATGCAACTTATGTTGTACGGACTAGAAATGATGATTACAATGAAAACCATAAAACCAAGCATGGAAAAGTTCAATTAGATACTTCAGGGGACTGAATCATAATACCCAAATAAAACATCCTCTTCACTAATAGAGATATTATGGCCAGAAAGTTTGGGGAATATTATAAGGACAAAGGGGAATCTGAATTTAGACTTCGTGTTGCTTTTGGAAGGTTTCTACACTTGTAATTGTTAAGTGTAGTTCCTTTCTCGGTTTAGCTATTTATCTATTTTCCGTCTGTGTTATAAGGGTATTTCATCATTTCATGTTTAAAAGGGGTATTTTTTTTTTATTTTTTTTTTGAAAAGATGTTTAAAGGTGTATTATGTCTTTCTGTCTTCTGGATATCTCCAATTTGCAGTATCTTTGAAACTTGGGAAGCAAGCCAAGTGTAACAAGCTAAGAGCCTTGCAAATGCATTAGGCGACTTGCACAGAAAGTCAAGAGTCTTTAGCAGCAAAAGACGGCTAACAAATTACTCAGAAGAATCTGCGAACGGGCTTCTGGAGAGCCTCCCCTCCAAGCAGCCGTCCTACTTGGTTATGACTTATGCAGATGTATCCTTATAAGCATTTGAAAAAAATAGGATGAAGAATGTTCTTAGGACTGTTCCTCGATCTCTTTCTTATCCTTTTCTCATGCCATACCTCTTATTTGTTCTCTCAATTTCTGCTTATCACCTCTTAGTTACTGTACTTTCTCATATCTGTACAACCTCAAAACATCCCTATTTCTTTTCTCCCATATTAGCCACATCTCATCCCCCGCTTCCACCAGTTTAGGAGCCTAAAGAGCCGATTCTCCATGTTAAACCTTTTTCTCTTTGTATGATCTAGCCTCATTGTTCTGAAACTGCTTTCAATTATTAGTTCTTTCAAATGATTGATAATTATTAGATAAGCATCAGGATGAATAACCCAGTAAGAAACTCTAAACACTTTCTATCTATTCATAGCTGATGATTAGAAATGACAATACCTTTAATAAGTTGTAGAGCAAGAACCGCAAGCAACAAAGAGAGTACAAAAGAGAACAGCAGGAAAACCTGCAGAACAAGAGGTAAAAACATAAACTACACAATGTAAAAGAGAAAAAGAAAAACAGGTAGAAAAGACAATGAAAACAGTGTCTACTGTGGCTTTTATTATTTGCCTAGTAGTTGATTTAACACCTGCAGCTTTTATTATTTTTCCATTAGCTAATTAAGAAAGTTGAAGATAGTACTGTCCCAATAACTTATCCAAAAAAAAACTACTACTCCAATAAGCACTTACAGAATATTTGTTCGAACCGATTTGCCTCTCAAAGACACGGAAGTAGTATAGCAGATATAATCCAAATAATAGTTCAGGAGTAGATGAAAAGGTAAAAACAGATATGATCAGCTTCCAGATTTGAAGCTTCTGGAAAATATCCTGGCACAAGCAAAAAAGATGCATCAATTAGCAGTTCTACTATACTCTTTAAGCTATCCACTAAGAGCATGCCCAAAATCCTACTGAAACAATGAAACTATACCTAATAAGACAGTAAGAGAGAACAAATCTGCTACTCCCTCTGTTTTAATTTATGTCTCTTACTTTCCGTTTTAGTCTGTTATAAAAAGAATGTCTCTTTCTATATTCAGTAACTCTTTTACTCCAACTTTCCACATGGCATATTTAAGACCACAAGATTCAAGAATACATACATCTTTAGTTTAAGAGCATAAGATTTAAAAGTCTTCCTTACTTTCTTAAACTCCGTGCCAGTCAAACTAAGACACATAAACTGAAAATGGGGGAGTATAATACAAAAATGTAAACTAGGAGAAAAGAGAATCCTATATTCTGCAAAATTTCACAACTCATAATGGATGAGCTGAGACGAAATAAGTACTATGTTAAAAGAGACTCCTATATTTCTTAAGTTCCAAAACTCATAAGAGATGAGCTATAAAATGAAAAAATATACTAGAACCTATTTCACTTAAGTTTCTGGGGACTCATAGATGGGGTTGGGTGCTTCTAAAACCATTAGTAGTTGTGTGGAATATCCTTTGCTGTTACAAAAAAGTTATATGTCTTTACGCGGAATTGGGAAATCTCATATCCCTTCAGATTGGGATGTTTGGAGTAAGATAGGATAAGACCATATACGATCTTGCATTGCTATTGGATGATCAATAAAGAGTGCTAGGCGATTAGCAACCCTATCAGGAAACCATATAAAATCTATTACTATTGGATAACATAGCTTTTCGGTGTCATAATCACAAACAAATTGTGGTTGCATTAACACCACCTAACATGGTACAAATAAAACCACTTGATATCAATGTTACATGGATTCTTTTCAAGTGGATATGACATTGGTATGACCACTTTATAAGGATCCCTTGAAAGACATTAAGAGGCTACTAAAAATTGCATGTGATCTTGTTAGATCCATAGACAAACCTGTACTCAAGCTTGATCAATTGACATAGTCTAATACATGTGGACTCAAAATTAGCAAGTTGTATCTGCTAATTGTGCTTAGTCAAGATCTACCCTCTACTATCAAGTTGGGCGAAGGAGTTAGTTCATAAACAAGCCATTTATCTTATCCAGGGACTAAACCTTAGTAGCTTCATGTAGTGACAAACCCATCTCAAGTTCGAGAAATATAGAAGATAACCTACTTCATCATGGCCTCAAAACGTAAATATTGGTGAATGGAAAATGATCAAAAATGTTGTTAACATAAGCATTCATGACCTGATGAGCAAACAGGGTGCACTTGTATGCTCTTAGACATTAAAAGTCGGCAACAACCACAAAATTACTCAACCTCCCTTCCCTCTCCCCCTCTCAAAAAAAAAGAAAGTATGTGTACACCTTAAACAACTAACCAGCAGCATCCACTAGGCTTATAATTGGACAAAGGTCAAACCTAGAAAACCTCTTTCATGAACACAAGATCAAATCAGACATGGTTCTCATTTCAAACACAAATCTATGAATTTCCAAGACCAATTGCAGTTATGCACCAAAAAAAAAGTAAAATATATTGGGTGTACACTATAGATGTGTTCATTTCCATCTGGTTTTTGAGAGTTTTTTTTATGACGGCAGCGTCGGGGCTAAGCTTGCACGCACCTCGACTAATTCCAACAGGTACCTTCTATTTCCCGCCAACACAGGTACCGAATAATTCTATCCACCAAGGCTTACACGGATAGGAAGAAATCACAGTGTTTTTTTGTCAACATGGAGATTTGAATCTTCATTGACTACTAGGCCACATCCTTAGCTCAATATGCACTAAAGATCCAATCTTATATTCTTGTTTTCACAGTCCTAGAAACCCAAAAACTTAATTCAACTCAATACTTAGCCCCTTCAACAAAATTACACAGAAAAAAAGACCTAATTCACAATTCTAGCAAAATTATCAAACGAAAAAAGGATCGAAATTAAGATAAACCCAGAAACTAAAAGTACCTGATAAGACCAACCCAGCAGATTTGCACGGCCTTGAGTACCAAATATGATGGTGAAGAGGGTACACGCAATTACTAATGCCCTTGTCACTGGCGCATTGTCTATTGTCAAAATTACAACATCAAAGTGAAAATTAGAATTAGAAATCAATTGCTATAATTCTTGCATCAAAATAAAGTGTATATAGATAGAAATTGATGAGGGATTAAGACGTACTGAAACCAGATGGGCCAACGTTCATTTTTGCAGCGATTACAACGAGTTTCTTCCCTTTACTATTTTACCACTTTGGCTAAGTCCTGCCTCTTCTGACTTCTCTGTTCCTCAGCGAGATCAATTTTTCGCAAGTCAGAAACAAACAAGGTTGTTGGAAAACAATTGGTCTGTATTTAAAAAACAAACTGCTTTCCTAATCCTCTCCCAAACTATGTTTAGACTGGAACTAATACGGCTTTTTTAGCTGTTTAAATCCTTAATTATTCCCATTTATTTTAAGACCGTCCTTTACTTTTTAACAAAACAATATAACTGCAAATAATATTGAGACATCTCTATTACAATATTCTTTGTAAAAATAGTCATTCGCTATAAAAATTATTATTTTTTGGAACCGATTTTTTATGTTATATTTTACATCTCTATAACATCTTTTTATCTGTAACAGTAACAACCATCTTTATAGAAATACCCCCTTCTATATAAGTCATATAGAATTCCTAAGATTACCAATAAAATAAGCTTAAAATTTTTAATTTGATCAAAATTTTAAAACTTTAGGGGTCGTTTGGTAGGAAAATAAGTTATCCGAGAATTAACTATTTCAGGATTAGTTATCCTGAAATAACTAATTCCAGAACTAGTTATACCGCGATTTTATCTCAATCAAATATGGAATAAACTCATACCAAATTAATCCTAAAATAAATTATCCCTCGTCCCTCGTATCAAAGGAGCCCTTAGTGCATCACTACAATAAAAAATATTATGTTAGTGCATATTTTCATAATTAAAGGTTTTATTTAATTCAATTAAAATACAAGCTTGAGTATTTTCATTCCATTGCACCAAAGATTCTATCAAGCACAATGTCTGGTATTTGAAGATCCGCACATAATCTATTCTATTGGACAAAATTTTTATTTTGTATAATGCTTAACATTCGAGGACTTGGACATATCTTTTCCCCGGTTCTTACATCAATCTGGAAAGAATTTAATTTTTTAGTGCAATTAATTACGAATTTAAAATATGTGCCTTTGAGTTTAAAATACTTTAAAATGTGTGTCTTTAGAGTTTAAATCTTTATGCATTTAGTTATGAATTTATTTATAATGCATTAGATGTTTTTAGTATTTAATTAGTAAAATGTGCAAATCTCTTTGGGATTTTAAATTTGAGTAATTTTTTATCTTTTATCTATAACATTAAAAAGGAAAAAATAATTTTTTTGATATTTTGTCTATAACAACTAAAAAATATTTAAATGTCAAATGTTATTATAGGTGTATAATAACTATTCATTATAAAAGCCTAAAATATCGGAACAAACGATATTGTTATATAGGGATTTGACTGTATGTAAAAAAATCAAGCTACAAAACACATGTGATAAATTGTTATGTAATTTCTATTTTTTAAAGTTAGATTTTAAATTAAGATACTTGTTTATTTTGTAATTTTCATCATTCCATTTTTATGGTCGCCCAACTATCAACTTAACAAATACAACTCATTATATTTAGGGGCATAGCTATGTAGAGCCAAGAATTCAATTGAATCTTTTTTGTCTCAAAATTATAATGTACAAATAGGACACAATTAAACTTTTTGATTATATTTAGATTACTAAAATCCTTTAAAATAAGAAAAGATTCTACTGAAATGACAATAAGGATTCAAAATTTGGTTTACATCACAAGTTTAAATTCATGCTTTTTTTTTAATCCCTTGCGCAAGTTTTTGATTCCACCACAGCTCATATTTTCAACTTTCTTCCACATTAAATTTATTTCAAAGTCTTAAAAAAAAAAACGTAAGGAAAGTGCTAACTGTCTAGATGTTGAGTTATCGTTAATTATAAAGATGTTAGTTATTTTACTATCTCAATATCCTCCTTACAATTTAAAAAGTATATCAAATTACTGAGTTGTATTTACTAGTTTGCACATAATCCCTACCCTTTAAGTGTGCTAGGTTCTTTTCAGATAAATTACTCCTTAGGAGCCGTTGGTAGGTTGTACTAAGTAAAATAATCTCTGCATAAAAATTTAATCCGTCCAATACAATGTTTGGTTGCTCAATTCAATGTATGCATACCTAATACATGGATTACTTATACCTCATAGGAGGACTTAGCTAATACCAAGGGATTACTAATCCCTGCATTAACTATACCTGGATAAGACCCTAAAATTACTAAATCGCCCCTCAAACCCTTTTCCTAAATTTCTTTATACACAGAAAGAAGAATATTCAAGGGTATAATTGTAAAAAAGATTTTGTACAGTTTTAAACTAAACACAAGCTTAGATTATACATTGCATAGCTAATTTTTAATACAATGAACCAAACACTTGATAAAAAATAATACCAGCACAACAATCCCTGCATTACTAATACCTACATTACTAATCCCTGCATTACTAATACCTGCATTACTTATGTTCGTACCAAACGACCCCTTAGTCCTTACACCCAAAAAAAAAATACTCCTCCTTATAATTCGATATTTAAAATAATTTTTCATTAATTTTTCTACGATGTATGTGGTCCATATTATGGCATAGTTCCTTAATTCTCATAAAATTTGTGTTGCTCTACACTCGTCTCAGAGTTCCCATAAGAGATTTTTACCTTCCTGTACTACATATAAAACTTTATTACCCTCCTTAATCAAGTTTTAACTTAATTACATGGGCAAATATAATTTATCAATTACATACAAATTAGTATCAATGAGTATCCTTTATATTAGGAATTGAATAGGGAATTAGTTATTTCCCCATCCCTTCTCTCTCTCTCTATCTCTCTCGTTCTCTCCTTCTATGTTCTTTCCCCAATTTTTCATCCTTCATTTTTCTCTGTTTTTTATCCTTTCTTCGGGAAATTCATCAATGAATTTCAATTTCTTTAATATAGAGTTTTAACTTGGCAATTTCCTTTCATGCTGCACAATTGATATTCGAATTAAAATTGTCAATCAATAAATTTTGAAGGTGTTTGATTCTTCACCATTGACAGTCATTAAAAAGCTCCGAAGCTTTGAATTCGAATTTGAGTTTTCAAAAAATTATTGTTTGTTTGGATTGGGTGTTGTTGCAAATAATTAGAAATATTATTTGGAGTTTATACCTCAATTTTGATGGTGTTTGGTGAAGATTAGACTCTATTTTGGTTGAATTTCAGATTGAAAATCGAAGAAGAATATAATTACACATGACATACAATATAATTACGAAATTGTATTAAAGTTGTATATAAATTGTATTTAAATTGTATTATGTTATAATTACGTATTTGTTTATTGGAATATTGTATGAAAGTTAAAAATTTATTGTAGAATGCATGAAAGAAGAACACATGATGTACAATATAATTATGAAATTTTGCACAACACTGACAGAAACAAGGCAGACGCAAATAGCCTTGAATAGGTCGCCGGAAAAAAGCTTCCGGTGACTGAATTCTCTTCCCGGAGTCGCTGGAATTTATGCACAGCGATAAAACTCTCACGATAGCTCTGATACCATGTGAGAAAATACGGGAGAAAGAAAATATATTATTGATTGATATTTGATACAATACAAGAGGCCCTTATTTATAGCTATATTCAACAATCCTATACTTCTTCTCTACCAATGTGGGACAAGACTATTATATACATATCTAAAACTAACACTATCAACCTCCAATTGCCAACCCAGCTCTTCCCATTTAAACTCACCAAAACAACCCCAAATACATTGAAAAACAACCGTGAAATCATCCTTTCAACACTCCAACATCAATTACGAAAAACCCACTCTCCAAACCCCAAAACCCCAGCTCGAATTTGCTGCAAATCTTATCGTGAACAGTACCCAAAAAGGGACAGACGAGTTTGAGGATCGAAGGCTCATGATTTTATTGTTGCAAGGATTTGGATTCATTGGAAAATCAGGAAATTGTGGCAAAGCAAGGTAAGTGTTTGTTCTAACCTTAGCTTGAGGGATTTGGACTTGCTTGTTATGTGCTATTTGCTCAATTATTGGGAAACAACGTATATGTGAGGTGACGAGTACCTATGCGCTGTTGTAATTTATTTCCTTCTTTGATCATAATACCCCTGCGTAGATTAGTTACTTGCTAAATTGACTGTTCTTTCCGTACTTATGGGCTATTTGTGATAATTGAGCATTGTTTCTGAAGCAGAGATTGGTAGAGTGGAACCATTGTTGACATAAGACTTGATTTTGCTTATTCTATCTCCCTGTTGTTATATGTGCATTGTTGCATGGTAAGGGAGAGTTAATACACGAGGGGTGATGCCGTGCCATATTTACTGTTTTATGGTGAGATTGAGAGTAAAAGCACGAAGGGTGATGCCGTGCCATATTTACTGTTTTATGGTGAGATTGAGAGTAAAAGCACGAAGGGTGATACCGTGCCATATTTACTGTTTTATGGTGAGATTGAGAGTAAAAGCACGAAGAGTGATGCCGTGCCATTATTACTGTTTTATGGTGAGATTGAGAGTAAAAACACGAAAGGTGATGCCGTGCAGTTTCATTCACTATGTTTATTCATCTTTTTGGTTGAAAGCTTATTGACTGTTCTTATTATCATTCTTTATTGTAGTTATCATATGTGGCACTCCCTTCGCATGTCCCTCTCAATAGAACTTGTTAATCCTTTATTTGTTGTTATACTGTACGCCCACCACAAACTATTATGAAAGTGGGAGCGGGTGGTACGCCTACCTCGAGATATTATGAAAGTGGGAGCGGGTGGTACGCCTACCATGAGATATTATGAAAGTGGGAGATAGTGGTACGCCTACCACATTTATTGTAAGTGGGAACGGGTTGCACGCCTGCAACAAGAGGTTACTGGTGGTGAGGGTGGCTTGTATCTCATTTTATCGTGTTTCATTTTATTGGTGATAAAGGTTGAATTGCAGTGTTCCTTTCTTATTTATTGGTGATTCGCTTTGCTTTATTTACCTGTTATTCCGATGTGTGTTCTCCCCTTCCACAGTTTAAATTACTTATGTATTTTTATACTCCGCTGTAGACGCATATATGTTTATAACTGCACAGGTTTATCTGGAGTATGGTTCTAGCCTCGTCACTACCTCGCCGTGGTTAGGCCAAGTACTTACCAGCACATGGGGTCGGTTGTGCTGATACTACACTCTGCACTCTTTTGTGCAGATCTCAACACCACAGGTTTTGGACAGTAGAAAGCTTCCAGCTTTGTGATTATCAGGCGATTCAAGGTAGTACTGCAGACGTCCGCAGATCTTGGCATCCCCTGTCCATTTCCTTTACTTGTTTCTTCCACGTAGTCCAGAGACAGTATTTTGTTATTTCTTTTAGAACCTTATTTGTAGCACTCATAGACAGTCTGTGAAACTGTGACACTAAGTCTTGGGTAGTTTGTTAAGGAGATTTTTTTGAAATATTCTATGCATTCCGCTCGTTAAATTGTGTAGTTTATTTATTGTTGGTTTAAGTTGAATTGATTTCGAATGAAAACGTGGTAAATAATTCGGTTGATTGGCTTGCCTAGCTTTCACTAGTAGGCGTCATCGCGACTCCCGAGGGTGGGAAATCCGGGTCGTGACACATACAATATCCAACTGGAGCAATAGACTTAAAATTTTTAAGATCTGGCTCAGCAGTGAGGCTTCTTCCAGTAGAAGAATGTCTTTCACACGACCTTCTTCTTTTCAACCCCCGGAAGAGGGATCAAGAACTAAAAGTGATGAACTAATTGAAGAAATTGATAGAAAACTTAAAGGAGTTGAGTTCAACAAAACTATTCCTCAAGTTATCTATCAAAACAAACCTTTTGTAGCTACTCCACGAAGTCCAGCTACAGAAACAGTAGATCAACTTCAAGTAATTAGAGCTGAAGACTTTGAAATAAATGGGAAAAGTCTAAATGCCCAATGGGAACATCCCAGTAATAGTAAACAAAAATATTGGTATGAAAATACATATTCTTATGAGAAAAGAATAGCCTTTAGAAATGACTTTATTAAAGATTGCAGAAGATGCAAAACTCATATTAATTTCTGGAGATGGTTGGAATTAACCAAACAAATTACTGACCAAAAAGAATCATTACAAATGATTATTAATAAATGGTATACCAAAAACAAAGGTATAATAGAATCCGCTACTCCTCCATTAGAAGAAATTCTAATACCAGTACAAAGTGAAGTAATTACAGCTTCCCCTTTCAAAAGAGAAAGTGTTCGTACAGATAGTGGACCAACAAATACAGAAATTAATAAAATAATTGTACAAAACAATTATACAAATAATCTTTTACATGTAGTATCTAATCAATTAAAAGATACTCATAAAATTGGAATTCCAACTAGATCAGTTTCAACTAGATCAGTTTCAACCCCTACTATTGAAACACATCCTACTATAAAGATCCCAGAATTTTCAAAAGAAAAATTCCCGGAATTAAAAGAGAAATTCGATTTTACAGATGAACTTCTGGAAAGAATCGAAAACCAACTTACTACTAACTTAAAAATTACTGAACCTAAAAATTCCAATCTAGCTAATAGACTAGATAACGAAAAGACCATGGAACTTCATAATCTACAAAACAAGCTAAAAGCCGTTGAATCTGAATATAATTCATTAAAATCTAATGAAAATTCTTCTGAAAGAAATAAAAATTTAGAAAGACTAGCAAAAATCTCTAAAGAAATATATGAAAAGATTAATAAAACAAAAGCTTTACTAGCAGGAAAAGCTATCTCTACAATTACAACTGATTCAGAAATCAATAGAATTTCTTTTGATACAAGACATTCTAACAAAAAGAATTACTACAGCAGATCTTCTTTCCCGGATGTCCAATTCGAAGAAGATATTTATCTAACAAGTGCCAGTCACAATGGAACTGGTATAACCGAATGGAATATAGACGGATTGGCTGAAAGTCAAATCTATAAAAAGTTACATGAAATAGGTATTGCAGTCACTACCTATAAAATGAAACATGCATCAGATAAATATGCTGCAACTCTTATAGTTTCAAGATTTACTGGTGTATTAAAAAACTGGAGGGATAATTATCTCTCAGAAGAAAATAAAGGACAAATCCTAGGAGCTACTACGATAGCAACCGTAATAAAAAATGAAAGTGGTATGCAAACCACAGAGCAAGAAGCAAGAGAAGATGCTTCGGCAACACTAATTTATTGTATCGCTAAACACTTCATTGGAGAACCAAAACTTTTCCAAGATAGGAGTTTAGAACTTCTTAACAATCTTAACTGCCCAAAATTAACCGATTTTAGGTGGTATAAAGATATGTTCGTAGAAAAGGTAATGATTCGAGAAGATTGCGGTAATGCTTTCTGGAAAGAAAGATTTATCAGTGGTCTACCCAGATTATTTGCTAAAAAAGTAAGAACAAAAATCAAAGATAGATTTAACGGACAAATCCCTTATGATAATCTAACATATGGAGATTTAGTCAGTTTCATTAATGTAACGGGTCTTGACTTATGTACAGACCTAAAACTTAAAAGTCTTATTAAAAAAGAAAGACTTCAATCCAAAGCAGAACTAGGAAGTTTCTGTCAAGACTTCGGTTTTAAAACAATCTCTGCTCCGTCCAAGAGAGCTGCAAAAATACGTAAAAAATATTCAGATAAACCAAAGAAATAATGCCATAAGCGTAAAAAAGAAAAAGAAGAGCCGTCTAAAAAGAAAAGATATAAAAGACGTTCTAAAAAGGAACAGGGTGATAAATGCTGGTCTTGTGGTAAAACAGGACATAGAGCTAGTGAATGTAGAGTCACTAATAAAAAGAAGAAAAAAGTTAATCTTTTAGAATTAGACGAAAATACTAAAAAACAACTCTATGCTATTATCGACGAGAATGATAACATCACTTCATCATCATCTTCAGATGAAAGTTATTACGATAGTGATAATGAATTAATTAATGTAGCATATAACTCAGATAACAGTAGCAGTTCTAATGAAGAAGACTGTAACTGTACAGGAGAAATATGTGTTTGTGGACAAAATTCTATAAAAGTTATTACTAATGATTCTAAAGAAATCTTGTTTGATATTATTAATCACATAGACGATGAAGATATTAAAAGAAAATATCTTACAGAGTTAAAAAATATTATTATCAAACAAAAGGGTGAACAAAAAATAGAACCTTTTAATATGAAAGAAGTAATGAATAGATTTTCCATTAAGGAAGATAAACCTTCTCTCCAACATTTACAAACTGAATTAAAATCTGTCAAGCTTCGACTTGACAAAATAGAAATGAAAAACTTTACTAAAGAAATTTTAGCACAAACAGCTAAAGAAAAGGAGCCTATAGGTAGCTACTTTACAGGAGATAATTCAAGAACTACTGATGATAATTCAGTCATCAACGAAAATGAGAATATTACCTCTATAACTAAAGTAAAAGCTCAAAGCTACCATATTCCTATCACTTTAAAAATATAAGACATCACAATCGAAAAACTAGCCTTATTAGATTCTGGTGCAGATCACAACTGTATTATAGAAGGTTTAATACCAACCAAGTACCTTGAAAAGAGTACTACAAAATTATACTCTGCTACAGGAGAACAATTACAAATAAATTTTAAATTAACAAAAGCACACATCTGTAAAGAAGGTATTTGCTTTATATATGATTTTGTCATTACTCGTGACATAAATGAAGAAATAATTTAGGAATCCCATTCCTAACTCAGATTAAAACTTATCATATCTATCTAGATGCTATAAGCACTATCATATTAGGAAAAAGAGATAAGATTTCCTTATCTAAATCCTATTTCACAAAAAGAAAGTAATTATTTAAAATCAAAAATGATTTTTAAAATTAATTTACTTTCTAACCAAGTAAAATACTTGAAAGACGATATTAAAGTTACTAAAATTGAACAAACTTTTAAAACCCCGGTGATAGCTGAAAAGATTAAAAAATTTCACAATAAGCTAGCTTGAACAGGAAGTTTGTTCAGAATTACCAAATGCTTTCTGGGAAAGAAAGAAACATATAATTGAATTACCCTACATTAATGATTTTAATGAAACTGATATTCCCACAAAAGCTAGACCAATACAAATGAACCATAGTCTTATGGAAATTTGTAAAAATAAAATAAATGATCTCCTTAATAAAAGGATTATAAGACCATCCAAGTCACCATGGAGTTGTGCAGCTTTCTACGTTAATAATAACGCAGAGAAAGAAAGAGGTGCTCCTCGATTGGTAATAAATTATAAACCATTAAATAAAGTATTAAGATGGATTAGGTACTCGATACCTAATAAAAGATATTTACTAAAAAGAACATACAAAGCCAATATCTATAGTAAATTTGATATGAAGTCAGGATTCTGGCAAATTCAAATTACTGAAAAAGATAAATATAAAACTGCGTTCAATGTCCCATTTGGACAGTATGAATGGAATGTTATGCCTTTTGGGTTAAAAAATGCCCCTTCTGAATTTCAAAACATTATGAACAATATATTCAACCCTTATAGTAATATGTCACTAGTTTACATTGACGATGTTTTAATATTTTCAGAGGACATAGATTCCCACTTCAAACACCTAAATACTTTCTTTAAGATAGTAAAATATAATGGACTAGTAGTTAGTGCCAAAAAGATTAAGTTGTTTCAAACAACCATGAAACGACCTTTACCAAGGAACCTATAAACCAATTTGTAGAGCCATTGAGTTCTCATCTAAATTTCCCGATGAAATACTAGACAAAACTCAGCTTCAAAGGTTATTAGGAAGCCTTAATTATGTTGCAGATTTCATTCCCAATATTAGGAAAATCTGTGAACCACTATATAAACGTCTCAGAAAGAATCCTATTCCCTGGAGTCTAGAACAGACAAACAGAGTCAAAAAGGTCAAATCAATTGTTCAAAAACTTCCATGTCTAGGAATCCCAATGTGACGACCCGGCTAGTCATCTCGTGAGTTACCGCTCCATTTTCCCCATTTTCCGTTTTCTTATGCTTCGTTATACATGTTTTATGTGTTCGAGTTGAGTAGTATGCGTTAGGAGTGAGTTTGGCAAGAAATAAGACACTTACTCTCTTTTAAGAAGGTTTAAGTTGGAAAAGTCAACCGGATGTTGACTTATGAGTTAGAGGGCTCGGATGTGAGTTCCGATGGTTCGGTTAGCTTCGGGAGGTGATTTATGACTTAGGAGTGTGATCGGAATTGGTTTTGGAGGTTCGGTGTAGAATTAAGCTTGAATTGGTGGAGTAGTATTTTGGCGATTTCCGGTTGCTAGGCGAGATTTTGATCTGAGGGTCGGAATGGAATTTCGAGAGTTGCTAAAGCTTTGTATGGTGATTTCGTACTTAGGCGTATATCCGGATTTGAAATTGGAAGTCCGTAGGACAATTCAACGCATTTTGGCAAATGTTGGAAAATGAAAGATTTTTGGAAAGTTTGACCGAGGAGTTGACTTTTTGATATCAGGGTCGGAATCCAGTTCCGAAAATCTTCATATGTCCGTTATGTTATTTATGACTTATGTGCAAAATTTGAGGTCAATCGGACTCGATTTGATAGGTTTCGGCATCAAATGTAGAAGTTGGAATTTGTTAGTTTCATTAGGCTTGAATTGGGGTATGATTCATGTATTTAGCATTGTTTGATGTGATTTGAGGCCTCGACTAAGTCCATATGACGTTTTAAGATTTGTTGATATACTTGGTTGAAGTCCCGAGGGCCTCGAATGTATTTTGGATGGTTGATGGAGTTTAACTTGAGCATTTCAAGAATGCGTCGATGTAGTATTTCCAAGAATAAGTGGTATAGTATTATGAAAATGGACTCCAAATTAAGTTTTAATTGAAGCATTAGATCCGTATCGAAATTCCGGAGTCATAGCAAAAAGAATCATCCAATTCGGACATAATGAGAAAGTTATGCCTATTTTTGTGTCAGGGAAAAATGGCCAGCGCCCAAGACAGCGCCCGGCGCCAGCAACTTCTGTGGCTACTGGAATCAGCGCCACAGGCAGCGCCCGGCGCCACCTGTGGCGTCCGAGGCAAAAAGGGTCTATAAAGTGGGGGTTTTGGCCATTTTAACATATTTGGGGCTAGGGAGGTCAGATTGAAGCGATTTTTTAGGCGATTTTCAAGGAAAACATCGGGGTAAGTGTTCTTTATCATAAATCCTTCATAGATCATGATTCCATACTCATTTACATCATGAATCCATGAATTTATGGAAGAAAAATCAGATTTTTTCCAAATCTTCCAAGAACGAAAATTTAAGATTTGAAAGCCAATCCGATGTCAGAATTTGATAATTTTTGTATGGGTGAACTCGTAGTGAGATAAGGAACCCGTTGATGTGAAAATTTCTGAACTTCGAGAAGTGAGCCCGGGGCTCGGGTTTTGCTAATTTCGGGATTTCTTAGTATTTTCGATTGTTTTCGCTTGGGCTTTGTTCCCTCAACATACTGTGACATATTTGTTCTGAATTTGGATAGATTCGAAGCATGTGGAGGCCAATTCAAAGGGCAAGGGCGTCGCGGGCTAAGGACTTAGCCGATTTGAGGTGAGTAATGATTGTAAATGATGTCCTGAGGGTTCGAAACCCCGGATTGCACATCGTAGTGCTATGTTGAGGTGAGGTACATGCTCGATGATGAGCATGGGGTCGTTTACTTATGGGAATTGGGACTTGGTCCATCCCGATTGATGATTTTTACTACGTATTGATTGAAACTTATTGATATCATCATATTTGGGCATCTCGTCGGTTATGTGAACCATTTGGGTATTTGTCATTATTTATTAAATCATATTTGGGCATCTCGCCGGTTATGTGAACCCTTCAGGGGTATTTGTTACTGAATTGATTCATTTAATAAACTCAGTTTTGAAAATTAAATGATATTTTTCAAATGATTTTAAATGGATGGGGTGGCATGCCGCCACGAGATGTAAGGTGCATGGATCGGGTGACACGCCGTCACGAGATATTCCGCTACTGAACCCCCCAAAGTAAGCGCCGGGTACCTAGGGAACGGGTGGCACGCCGCCACGATAGTCATGACTTGCATTGCATCGCATTGCATTGCATTTTTGGTTGTGTTGGTGTTGTTTCCATTTACTTCTTGTTATCTATTTGAGATGTTACATGTTTTTACTGTTCCATCGATTGCTCTAAGTCTTATGTGTTTCTTACTTTCAGTCATTATTTATAATTATTACTCACTGAGTTGGAAGTACTCACATTACTCCCTGCACCATGTGTGCAGATTCAGGCGTTATCGGTTCCGCTCTGAGGTATTGACCACTATTGTCAGGGCGGTGATTCAGAGAATACAAGGTAGCTATTGACGTCCGCAGCCCCGTATCTCTTTTATCTTGTTGTTTCCTCTTTCTTCAAACAATTGTGCTAAAGATATTGTAATCGTTATTTTATTATTAGAATTTCATTAGTGACTCATGACTTTGTGACACCCCGGTTCGGGCTGTAGTCGGGATGGTTCACTATATTTTTCCGCAAATTTCGGTTATTAAACCATATTTATATTATTTTTTTGTGTTGTTTAGCTGTTTAAATGAAGTAGTTTTAATTGGCGCCATCACAATCGGGTTGGAAAATTGGGTCGTGACACACAAATCCAGACGCATTCATGATCGTAGAAACCGACGCTTCAGATGAAGGGTACGGTGGTATTCTAAAACAAAGAGTCACTCCAAAATCTTCAGAACAATTAGTTCGGTTTACTTCTGGAATCTGGAATTCTGCACAAAAGAATTATAGTACAGTCAAAAAAGAAATTATTTCTATAGTACTATGTATTACCAAGTTTCAAGATGACTTGATAAATAAAGAATTTCTACTTAGAGTTAATTGCAAATCAGCGAAAGAGATTTTACAAAAAGATGTTAAAAACCTTATTTCAAAACAAATTTTTGCCAGATGGCAAGCTTTGCTATCCAGTTTCGATTTTCAGATCGATTTTATAAAAGGTCAAGAAAATTCTTTACCCGATTTCTTAACTAGAGAATTTTTACAGGGTAAACATGTCAAACAAGTCTGGGCCGTTCAAGGCCTCTCCACAAAGAAATAGATATTTTGCACTTGCAGAATTCCCTTCTTTGCCTGTGAGATCACCACAAATAATGGTTACCCCTCATAGAGTACCCACTACAAATATAGCCTCATCCTCGAAGATGACAGTCATTGGTTCAATGCCCAAAACAGAAGCGCCTTTTCAGCAGGTTTCATCAAAAGTGTGACGACCCGGTAAATCGTCTCATGGGTTACTACTCCGTCTTCCCCAATATATGTATCAGTATGCCTTGTTATCAGTGTTTTATGTAAATTAATTGAGTAAGTTGCATTCGAAGTGAAATCGGTAAGAAATGAGACATTTAGTCTCTTTCAAGGAGGCTTAAGTTGTAAAAGTCAACTGTATGTTGACTTATGAGTTAGAAGGCTCGGACGTGAATTTTGATGATTTGGTTAGTTTCGAGAGATGATTGATGACTTAGGAGTGTGATCGGAATTAGTTTTGGAGGTTCCGTGCAGAATTAGGCTTGAATTGGTAAAGTTAGAATTTGGCGATTTCCGGTTGATAGGCGAGATTTTGATCCGAGGGTCGGATGGAATTCCGAAAGTTGCTGTAGCTTCGATGTGTGATTTATGACTTGTGTGCGAAATTTCAGGTCATTCGGACGTGGTTTGGTCGGGTTTAGATCAAAAGAGCGATTTAGAAGATTTTGAGATCCTTAGGCTTGAATCCGATGCGAATTTGATGTTATGATGTCGATTTGAACGTTCCGAAGGTTGGAACAAGTTTGAATAATTTTATGGGACATGTTGGCGTGTTTGGTTGAAGTCCCGAGGGCCTCGAATGGATTTTGGATGGTTGATGGGGGTTAACTTTGGCATTTAAAGAATGTGTCGATGTCGTATCTTCAAGAATAAGTGATATAATATTATGCAAATGGACTCCAAATTCAGTTTTAATTGAAGCATTAGATCCGTATCGAAATTTTGGAGTCATAGCAAAAAGAATCATCCAATTCGGACATCGTATGAGAAAGTTATGCCTATTTTTGTGTCAAGGAAAAAATTTGCAGAATTGTCAAATCCGCGATCGCGGATTGACCGCGGATCAGCTCTGCGAACCGCAGAATTGACAAGGAGGTCGCAAACTGAGGCAGAAAGGGTCTATAAGCGGGGGTTTTGGCCATTTTGGCCATTTTAACATATTTGGGGCTAGGGAGGTCGGATTGAGGCGATTTTTGAGGCAATTTTCATGGAAAACATCGGGGTGAGTGTTCTTTATCATAAATCCTTCATAGATCATGATTCCATACTCATTTACATCATGAATCCAAGAATTTATGGAAGAAAAATCAGAATTTTTTTCCAAATCTTCCAAGAACAAAAATTTAAGATTTGAAAGCCAATCCGATGTCAGAATTTGACAAATTTTATATGGTTAAACTCGTGAGAAGATAAAGAACCCGTTGGGGTAAAAAGTACTGAATTTCGAGACGTGGGCCCTGGGCTCGGGTTTTGCTAATTTCGGGATTTCTTAGTAAATTCGATTGTTTTTGCTTGGGTTTTATTCCCTCAACATATTGTGACGTAATTGTTCTGAATTTGGATAGATTCGACGCACGTAGAGGCTAATTCAAAGGGCAAAGGCGTCGCGGGCTAAGGATTTAGCCGGTTTGAGGTGAGTAATGATTGTAAATGATGCTCTAAGGGTTTGAAACCCCGGATTGCACATCGTAGTGCTATATTGAAGTAAGGCACACGCTCGATGATGAGCGTGGGGTCGTTTACTACTAGGGATTGTGACTTGGTCCGTCCCGATTGATGATTTTTACTACCTATTTGATTGGAACTGATTTGATAATATAATGAATTGGGCTTCCAGCCATATTTGGGCTTCGTGCCGGTTATGTGAACCCTTCAGGGGTAATTTATCACTGTTTACAGAAATCATATTTGGGCTTCACGCCGATTATGTAAACCCTTCGGGGGTATTTGTTAATGATTTGAATCATTATTTGAACCTAGTTTTGAAAACTAAATGATGTTTTCAAAGGATTTTGAAATGGATCGGGTGGCACGCCGCCACGGATATGATGTAAATGGGATCGGGTGGCACGCCGTCACGAGATATGATATAGCGCTTGGGCCGTAAGAAGCCCCTCCCGGAGTTTGAACCACCCACAGTGAGCGCAGGGTACCCATTGTGATTATTACAGTTGGTAACAATGACAACTATAGGTTACAGTTGGTAACAATGACAACTGATAACCAGAGATGGGTAGATATACAGTTGGTAACAATGACAACTGTAGGTTACGGTTGGTAACAATGACAACCGGTAACCAGAGATAATACAGTTGGTAATAGTGACAACTGTAGGTTACAATTGGTAACAATGACAACTGGTAATCGGAGTTTGAAAGAATTTACTATTTTAACAATGACTCTGAGCCCGAGGGGCAGTTTTAAAGTACTTTCTTTTACTTCACGTTATTTACTTGAAAGATGCACATGTTTTACCTGTTGAAAGGAGTTTCTACTTGATTTTACATTTGTTTACTATTTCAATGATGTTTCATTACTTTATTATGGATTGCCCTGTACATTATGTGTTTTCTTACTTTCAGTCATTATTTATGTGTATTACTCACTGAGTTGGAAGTACTCACATTACTCCCTGCACCATGTGTGCAGATTCAGGCGCTATTGATTTCGCTCCGAGGCATTGATTACTACTGTCAGGGCGGTGATTCGGAGATTACGAGGTAGTTGTTCATGTCCGCAGCCCCGTATCTCTTTTATCTTGTTGTTTCCACTTTCTTCAAACAGTTGTGCCAAAGATATTGTAATAGTTATATTATTATTAGGATTTTATTAGTGGCTCATGACTTTGTGACACCCCGGTTCGGGCTGTAGTCGGGATGGTTCACTATATTTTTCCGCAAATTACTGTTATTAAGCCGTACTTATATTATTTTCGTATTGTTTAACTGGTTAAATGAAGTTTTGTTTGGATTGGCTGGCCTTGTCTTCATGAGAGGCGCCATCACGACCGGGTTGGGATTTTGGGTCGTGACAAAAAGCCTCGACAAGTTCAACAACTGGTAAAGCTTTAACCAGTGCAGATTATGAAATGAAGACCCAGAGTCTTTTGCCCAGGCAGTCAAACCAAGCACTCCCCCCAAAGTAGAAGGGAAAATTCCAGTCTCTCAAGAAAAGGAGATATTTGAAACTATATCAAAAACCCCAATTCCAGTTCTGGCGTTAGACAAAGGATATGAAAATCTCGACATAGGAGATTTAGTCAGACCTTGCTATACGAACAAAAACTACGTTGAAACAAGTGATCCCCTAAAAACTAGAAGATACTATGAGTTTATTTTAACTGACACAGGATCAGTTTCTATTGAACACAATCTAAGAGATCCAAAAGATCCCGACAGCATCAAGTTTTCAAAGTTTACCATTAATAAGATTATTAGCCCTTTTGAGTGGAATGTTGATCATCTACATACCCCACTCGCATTATCAAGACAGTATAGGCCACAAACCTATAACTTCAAGGATTATATGGATGCCTGGTATAGTTTTATATACCTACGTCCCAAAACCCACACATGGTTCGTTAAGTATAGCGAACAGATCATGAAGGCAATAATACCCAGATGGTTCTATGACTGGTGGAAAACGTTTGGAGATATAGAGCAAACAATGCCTAAAAGCTTCCACAGGTATTATGAACGATTTCAGGTAGAGCATGAAATCTCTACATTACCTGATCACATTAAATTATGTAAGTATTATTTTGCAAAAAGAATTTCATATGTAATCAGCTGGTCATTTGAAATCAGAGAAATTGACCGTATTAAATATTTAGCCAAAATCCCGAAGGTTAAAGGATGGGTTCCCGAAGTTAAACCAACCCAATCCAAATCTACTAACCCCTCAAAATCATCAAGTTCACAACAGGAACTAAAAACGAAACTCCTTGAAGTCTTGGCCAGAATCGATACAGCTAGCCCAAAAGAAGTGCAAGCTATGATAGAAGCAGCCTCAGCATCTTCGTCTACAGAAAATCAGAACAATGATTCAGAAGATGGAATATTTGACTGATTAAAACAACATTCTGCCCTTTCAAAAAAGCAGAAGACAAAACAGTAAGATGTATTAACAAGCATCAGAAAATTGCCTTTTTAATACAGAGGTAGAGAGAGAAAGCTTATAACTAGAGGCAATTTTCTTATGCCTGTTACTACATTTTGAAGTTCTTTATATAGACCTCAACTACTATTAGCTTTTCCGAAGAGCCATCTTACTGTTTTGTCTTCTGCTTTTTGAAAGGGCAGAATGTTGTTTTAATCAGTCAAATATTCCATCTTCTGAATCATTGTTCTGATTTTCTGTAGACGAAGATGCTGAGGCTGCTTCTATCATAGCTTGCACTTCTTTTGGGCTAGCTGTATCGATTCTGGCCAAGACTTCAAGGAGTTTTGTTTTTAGTTCCTGTTGTGAACTTGATGATTTTGAGGGGTTAGTAGATTTGGATTGGGTTGGTTTAACTTCGGGAACCCATCCTTTAACCTTCAGGATTTTGGCTAAATATTTAATACGGTCAATTTCTCTGATTTCAAATGACCAGCTGATTACATATGAAATTCTTTTTGCAAAATAATACTTACATAATTTAAATCAGGTAATGTAGAGATTTCATGCTCTACCTGAAATCGTTCATAATACTGTGGAAGCTTTTAGGCATTGTTTGCTCTATATCTCCAAACGTTTTCCACCAGTCATAGAACCATCTGGGTATTATTGCCTTCATGATCTGTTCGCTATACTTAACGAACCATGTGTGGGTTTTGGGACGTAGGTATATAAAATTATACCAGGCATCCATATAATCCTTGAAGTTATAGGTTTGTGGCCTATACTGTCTTGATAATGCGAGTGGGGTATGTAGATGATCAACATTCCACTCAAAAGGGCTAATAATCTTATTAATGGTAAACTTTGAAACTTGATGCTGTCGGGATCTTTTGGATCTCTTAGATTGTGTTCAATAGAAACTGATCCTGTGTCAGTTAAAATAAACTCATAGTATCTTCTAGTTTTTAGGGGATCACTTGTTTCAACGTAGTTTCTGTTCGTATAGCAATGACTGACTAAATCTCCTATGTCGAGATTTTCATATCCTTTGTCTAACGCCAGAACTGGAATTGGGGTTTTTGATATAATTTCAAATATCTCCTTTTCTTGAGAGACTGGAATTTTCCCTTCTACTTTGGAGGGAGTGCTTGGTTTGACTGCCTGGGCAAAAGACTCTAGGGTCTTCATTTCATAATCTGCACTGGTTAAAGCTTTACCAGTTGTTGAACTTGTCGAGGCTTTTAATGAAACCTGCTGAAAAGGCGCTTCTGTTTTGGGCATTGAACCAATGACTGTCATCTTCGAGGATGAGGCTATATTTTTAGTGGGTACTCTCGGAGGGGTAACCATTATTTGTGGTGATCTCACGGGCAAAGAAGGGAATTCTGCAAGTGCAGAATATCTATTTCTTTGTGGAGAGGCCTTGAATGACTCAGACTTGTTTGACATGTTTACCCTGTAAAAATTCACTAGTTAAGAAATCGGGTAAAGAATTTTCTTGACATTTTATAAAATCGATTTGAAAATCGAAACTGGATAGCAAAGCTTCCCATCTGGCAAAAATTTATTTTGAAATAAGGTTTTTAACATCTTTTTGTAAAATCTCTTTAGCTGATTTACAATTAACTCTAAGTAGAAATTCTTTATTTATCAAGTCATCTTGAAACTTGGTAATACATTGTACTATAGACAAAATTTCTTTTTTGACTGTACTATAATTCTTTTGTGTAGAATTCCAGATTCCAGAAGTAAACCGAACTAATTGTTCTGAAGATTTTGGAGTGACTCTTTGTTTTAGAATACCATCGTACCCGTCATCTGAAGCGTCGGTTTCTACAATCATGAATGCGTCTGGATTTGGGATTCCTAGACATGGAAGTTTTGGACAATTGATTTGACCTTTCTGACTGTGTTTGTCTGTTCTAGACTCCAGGGAATAGGATTCTTTCTGAGACGTTTATATAGTGGTTCACACATTTTCCTAATATTGGGAATGAAATCTGCAACATAATTAAGGCTTTCTAAGAACCTTTGAAGCTGAGTTTTGTCTAGTATTTCATCGGGAAATTTAGATGAGAACTCAATGGCTCTATAGATTGGTTTATAGGTTCCTTGGTAAAGGTCGTGTCCTAAGAATCTTATGGTTGTTTGAAACAACTTAATCTTTTTGGCACTAACTACTAGTCCATTATATTTTACTATCTTAAAGAAAGTATTTAGGTGTTTGAAGTGGGAATCTATGTCCTCTGAAAATATTAAAACATCGTCAGTGTAAACTATTGACACATTACTATAAGGGTTGTATATATTGTTCATAATGTTTTGAAATTCAGAAGGGGCATTTTTTAACCCAAAAGGCATAACATTCCATTCATACTGTCCAAATGTGACATTGAACGCAGTTTTATATTTATCTTTTTCAGTAATTTGAATTTGCCAGAATCTTGACTTCATATCAAATTTACTATAGATATTGGCTTTGTATGTTCTTTTTAGTAAATCTCTTTTATTAGGTATCGGGTACCTAATCAATCTTAATACTTTATTTAATGGTTTATAATTTATTACCAATTGAGGAGCACCTCTTTCTTTCTCTGCGTTATTATTAACGTAGAGAGCTGCACAACTCCATGGTGACTTGGATGGTCTTATAATCCTTTTATTAAGGAGATCATTTATTTCATTTTTACAAATTTCCATAAGACTATGGTTCATTTGTATTGGTCTAGCTTTTGTGGGAATATCAGTTTCATTAAAATCATTAATGTAGGGTAATTCAATTATATCTTTCTTTCTTTCCCAGAAAGCATTTGGTAATTCTGAACAAACTTCCTGTTCAAGCTTATTGTGAAATTTTTTAATCTTCTCAGCTATCACCGGGGTTTTTAAAGTTTGTTCAATTTTAGTAACTTTAATATCGTCTTTCAAGTATTTTACTTGGTTAGAAAGTAAATTAATTTTAAAAATCGTTTTTGATTTTAAATAATTACTTTCTTTTTGGGAAAGGGGATTTAGATAAGGAAATCTTATCTCTTTTCCTAATATGATAGTGCTTATAGCATCTAGATGGACATGATAAGGTTTAATCTGAGTTAGGAATGGGATTCCTAAAATTATTTCTTCATTTATGTCACGAGTGATGACAAAATCATTTATAAAGCAAATACCTTCTTTATAGATATGTGCTTTTGTTAATTTAAAATTTATTTATAATTGTTCTCCTGTAGCGGAGTATAATTTTGTAGTACTCTTTTCAAGGTACTTGGAAAGAGTTGTATTAAACCTTCTATAATACAGTTGTTATCTGCACCAGAATAGACTAATAAGGCTAGTTTTTCGATTGTGATGTCTTGTATTTTTAAAGTGATAGGAATATGGTAGCTTTGAGCTTTTACTTTAGTTATAGAGGTAATATTCTCATTTTCGTTGATGACTGAATTATCATCAGTAGTTCTTCATTTATGTCATGAGTGATGACAAAATCATTTATAAAGCAAATTCCTTCTTTACAGATATGTGCTTTTGTTAATTTAAAATTTATTTGTAATTGTTCTCTTGTAGCGGAGTATAATTTTGTAGTACTCTTTTCAAGGTACTTGGAAAGAGTTGTATTAAACCTTCTATAATACAGTTGTGATCTGCATCAGAATAGACTAATAAGGCTAGTTTTTCGATTGTGATGTCTTGTATTTTTAAAGTGATAGGAATATGGTAGCTTTGAGCTTTTTACTTTAGTTATAGAGGTAATATTCTCATTTTCGTTGATGACTGAATTATCATCAGTAGTTCTTGAATTATCTCCTGTAAAGTAGCTACCTATAGGCTCCTTTTCTTTAGCTGTTTGTGCTAAAATTTCTTTAGTAAAGTTTTCCATTTCTATTGTGTCAAGTCGAAGCTTGACAGATTTTAGTTCATCTTTTACAGATTTTAATTCAGTTTGTAAATGTTGGAGAGAAGGTTATCTTCCTTAATGGAAAATCAGTTCATTACTTCTTTCATATTAAAAGGTTCTATTCTTTGTTCACCCTTTTGTTTGATAATAATATTTTTTAACTCTGTAAGTGTCACGACCCAAAATCCCAACCCGGTCGTGATGGCGCCTCTCATGAAGACAAGGCCAGCCAATCCAAACTAAACTTCATTTAAACAGTTTAAACAATACGAAAATAATATAAGTACGGTTTAATAACAGTAATTTGCAGAAAATATAGTAAACCATCCCGACTACAGCCCTCAGATCAGGGTGTCACAAAGCCATGAGCCACTAATGAAATTCTAATAATAAAATAACTATTACAATATCCTTGGCACAATTGTTTGAAGAAAATGGGACAACAAGATAAAAGAGATACGGGGCTGCGAACGCCAACAGCTACCTCGTAGTCTCTGAATCACCACCTTGACAATAGTAGTCAATACCTCGGGGCGGAACCGATAACGCCTGAATCTGCACACATGGTGCAGGGAGTAATGTGAGTACTTCCAACTCAGTGAGTAATACATATAAATAATGACTGAAAGTAAGAAACACTTATACTTAGAGCAATCCACGATGGAACAGTAAGAACATGTAACATCTCAAATAGATAACATAAAGTAAATGGAAACAACACCAACACAACAAAATGCAATGCGATACAATGTAATGCAATGCAATGCAAGTCATGACTATCGTGGCGGCGTGCCACCCGTTCCCTGGGTACCCGGCGCTTACTGTGGGGGGTTCAATAGTGCAATATCTCGTGACGGCGCTCGTGACGGCGTGCCACTAGATCCATGCACACTACATCTCGTGGCGGCGTGCCACCCGATCCATTTAAAATCATTTGAAAATAACATTTAATTTTCAAAACGGAGTTTATGAAATGAATCAATTCAGTAACAAATACCACTGAAGGGTTCACATAACCGGCGCGAAGCCCAAATATGACTTAGTAAATGATGACAAATACCCCTGAAGGGTTCACATAACTGGCGAGGTGCCATATAATGCCCCTGAAGGGTTCACATAACCGGCAAGATGCCAAATAATATGATTTAGTAAACAATGACAACTACCCCTGAAGGGTTCACATAACCGGCGTGAAGTCCAAATATGATTTAGTACAAAATGACAACTACCCCTGAAGGGTTCACGTAACCGGCGCGAAGCCCAAATATGATTTAGTAAACAATGACCACTACCCCTGAAGGGTTCACATAACCGGCGCGAAGCCCAAATATGATTTAGTACGCAATGACAACTACCCCTGAAGGGTTCACATAACCGGCGCGAATCCCAAATATGGCAAGTAGCCCAAATCATGATGACATCAATTAGATTTCAATCAAGTATATAGTAGAAATCATCAATCGGGATGGATCAAGTCCCAATCCCCAGAAGTAAACAATCCCATGCTCATCATCGAGTATGTACCTCACCTCAACATAGCACTATGAGGTGCAAATCCGGGGTTTCAAACCCTCAGGACATCATTTACTAACATTACTCACCTCAAATCGGCTAAATCCTTAGCCCCCGATGCCCTTGGCTTTTGAATTGGCCTTCACGTGCGTCGAATCTGTCCAAATTCAGAACAATTACATCACAATATGTCGTAGGAACAAAGCACAAGTGAAACAATCGAAAAACACCAAGAAATCTCGAAATTAGAAAACCCGAGCCCCGGCCCACTTCTCAAAATTCAGAAATTATCACCTCAACGGGTTCCTTATCTCTTCACGAGTTCAGCCATATAAAATTTGTTGAATTCCGACACCGAATCGACCTCCAACCCTCAAATCTAAGCTTTAGGGTTTCCACCATTTTCCCAACTCAAAATACCAGTAAAAATGCTAAAACAACTATAATATTAGGTAATTCCTTCAAAATTAAGTTAGGAATACTTACCCCGATGTTTCTCTTGGAAACCCTCCAAGAATTGCTTCAAGACTTGCTTCAATCTGAGCTCTCTAGCTCCAAATATGTTTAGAATGGTCAAATCCCCTTCTTTAAGAATTTACACGAGATAATCTCCTTTGGATATGGTTTTGAAGTTGATATGTTGTGATTCAATGGTGTTTGGAGGTGTTCCTCTTCGTGAGTAACGAATATGGGTCTTGTAGGGCAAAATGAGCACTGAGTTCTACTTAAAAAGTATCAAAGATAGCGTTAAAACACCCCTGTCAGGCGACAGGTTCGCGGTTCGGATTTTTGGACCCAGAAATCGCGAACCTCGCCCCATGTTCTGCCTCAGTTCGCGATCTCCATGTCCATTTCGCGGTTCGCATAGCTGATTTGCGGTCCATTTCGCGATCGCGAATCTGACATTTCATCAGATTTTTTCCTTGACACAAAAATAGGCATAACTTTCTCATACGATGTCCGAATTGGACGATTCTTTTTGCTATGACTCCAAAATTTTGATACGGATCTAATGCTTTAATTAAAACTTAATTTGGAGTTCATTTGCATAATATTATACCACTTATTCTTGAAGAGATGACATTGACGCCTTCTTGAAATGCCAAAGTTAAACTCCATCAACCATCAAAAATCCATTCGAGGCCCTCGGGACTTCAACCAAACACGCCAACATGTCCCATAACATTATTCAGACTTGTTCCAACCTTCAGAACATTCAAAACAACTTATCAATACCAATTCACGTTAGATTCAAGCCTAAGGTTTTCAAAATCCTCTAAGTCGCTATTTTGATCTAAACCCAACCAAACCTCGTCCGAATGACCTGAAATTTTGCACACAAGTCATAAATCACATATGAAGCTATAGAAACTTTTGGAATTCCATTCTGACCCTCGGATCAAAATCTCGCCTATCAACCGGAAATCGCCAAAATTCTAACTTCACCAATTCAAGCCTAATTCTACACGGAACCTCCAAAACTAATTCCAATCACTCTCCTAAGTCATAAATCCTCTCCCGAAACTAACCGAATCATCAGAATTCACATCCGAGCCTATGTTGACTTTTTACAACTTAAGCCTCCTTGAAAGAGACTAAGTGTCTCATTTCATACCGATTTCACTCCGAATGCAACTTACTCAACTAAATTACCTAAAACACTGATAACGATACATAATGATACAGATATTGGGGAAGACGGAGCAGTAACCCGTGAGACGATTTACCGAGTCGTCACAGTAAGATATTTTCTTTTAATATCTTCATCGTCTATGTGATTAATAATATCAAACAAGATTTCTTTAGAATCATTAGTAATAACTTTTATAGAATTTTGTCCACATACACATATTTCTCCTGTACAGTTACAGTCTTCTTCATTAAAACTGCTACTATTATCTGAGCTATATGCTACATTAATTAATTCATTATCACTATCGCAATAACTTTCATCTGAAGATGATGATGAAGTGTTGTTATCATTCTCGTCGATAATAGCACAGAGTTGTTTTTTAGTATTTTCGTCTAATTCTAAAAGATTAACTTTTTTCTTCTTTTTATTAGTGACTCTACATTCACTAGCTCTATGTCCTGTTTTACCACAAGACCAGCATTTATCACCCTGTTCCTTTTTAGAACGTCTTTTATATCTTTTCTTTTTAGACGGTTCTTCTTTTTCTTTTTTACGCTTATGGCATTGTTTCTTTGGTTTATCTGAATATTTTTTACTTTGTTTTGCAGCTCTCTTGGATGGAGCAGCGATTGTTTTAAAACCGAAGTCTTGAAGAAACTTTCTAGTTCTCCTTTGGATTGAAGTCTTTCTTTTTTAATAAGACTTTTAAGTTTTAGGTATGTACATAAGTCAAGACCCGTTACATTAATAAAACTGACTAAATCTCCGTATGTTAGATTATCATAAGGGATTTGTCCGTTAAATCTTTGATTTTTGTTCTTACTTTTTTGGCAAATAATCTGGGTAGACCACTGATAAATCTTTCTTTCCAAAAAGCATTACCGCAATCTTCTCGAATCATTACCTTTTCTTCGAACATATCTTTATACCACCTAAAATCAGTTAATTTTGGGCAGTTAAGATTGTTAAGAAGTTCTAAACTCCTATCTTGGAAAAGTTTTGGTTCTCCAATGAATTGTTTAGCGATACAATAGATTAGTGTTGGCGAAGCATCTTCTCTTGCTTCTTGCTCAGTGGTTTGCATACCATTTTCATTTTTTATTACGGTTGCTATCGTAGTAGCTCCTAGGATCTGTCCTTTATTTTCTTCGGAGAGATAATTATCCCACCAATTTTTTAATGCACCAGTAAATCCTGAAACTATAAGAGTTGCAGCATATTTATCTGATGCATGTTTCATTTTATAGGTAGTGACTGCAATACCTATTTCATGTAACTTTTTATAGATTTGACTTTCAGCCAATCCGTCTATATTCCATTCGGTTATACCAGTTCCATTGTGACTGGCACTTGTTAGATAAATATCTTCTTCGAATTGGACATCCGGGAAGGAAGATCTGCTGTAGTAATTCTTTTTGTTAGAATGTCTTGTATCAAAAGAAATTCTATTGATTTCTGAATCAGTTGTAATTGTAGAGATATCTTTTCCTGCTAGTAAAGCTTTTGTTTTATTAATATTTTCATATATTTCTTTAGAGACTTTTGTTAGTCTTTCTAAATTTTTATTTCTTTCAGAAGAATTTTCATTAGATTTTAATGAATTATATTCAGATTCAACGGCTTTTAGCTTGTTTTGTAGATTATGAAGTTCCATGGTCTTTTCGTTATCTAGTTTATTAGCTAGATTGGAATTTTTAGGTTCAGTAATTTTTAACTTAGTAGTAAGTTGGTTTTCGATTCTTTCCAGAAGTTCATCTGTAAAATCGAATTTCTCTTTTAATTCCGAGAATTTTTCTTTAGAAAATTCTGGGATTTTTATAGTAGGATGTGTTTCATAGTAGGGTTGAAACTGATCTAGTTGGAATTCCAATTTTATGAGTATCTTTTAATTGATTAGATACTACATGTAAAAGATTATTTGTATAATTGTTTTGTACAATTATTTTATTAATTTCTTTATTTGTTGGTCCACTATCTGTATGAACGCTTTCTCTTTTGAAAGGGGAAGCTGTAATTACTTCACTTTGTACTGGTAATAGAATTTCTTCTAATGGAGGAGTAATGGATTCTATTATACCTTTGTTTTTGGTATACCATTTATTAATAATCATTTGTAATGATTCTTTTTGGTCAGTAATTTGTTTGGTTAATTCAAACCATCTCCAGAAATTAATATGACTTTTGCATCTTCTGCAATCTTTAATAAAGTCATTTCTAAAGGCTATATTCTTTTCTCATAAGAATATGTATTTTCATACCAATATTTTTGTTTACTATTACTGGGATGTTCCCATTGGGCATTTAGACTTTTCCAATCTATTTCAAAGTCTTCAGCTCTAATTACTTGAAGTTGATCTACTGTTTCTGTAGCTGGACTTCGTGGAGTAGCTACAAAAGGTTTTTTTTGATAGATAACTTGAGGAATAGTATTGTTGAAATCAACTCCTTTAAGTTTTCTATCAATTTCTTCAATTAGTTAGTTCTTCATCACTTTTAGTTCGTGATCCCTCTTCCGGGGGTTGAAAAGAAGAAGGTCGTGTGAAAGACATTCTTCTACTGGAAGAAGCCTCACTGACTGAGTCAGATCTTAAAAATTTTAAGTCTATTGCTCCAGTTGGATATTGTATGACTTGTTCAATGAACGAAGTTTCATGATTATAAGTAGGTTGAGTAATGGCTTCAAAACGCCATTCATCTTTTGAAAGGATTTCATTCCATTTAATCATTCTTGGAACAAAGATATTACTATGTTCTTGGTTCGCTTCCATGAGCATAGTTACTCCTTTGTTACTTTCTATTTTAGCTTTGGGAGCTAAAGTTATTTTCATTAATCTATAATATACTCTGTAGATTACAGCTATTTCTCTTATAATTTTTTTAAAGCAAATATACCTCTAAACTGATTGCTTAGAGGTTATGTATATATATATAACAAAAACACAAATAGTTTACAATTTGTCCGAAAATATAAAAATGGTCCAACTAATCTACGAAAAACTATATATTACAATTAGTATGTAGGCCAAATTTCCATCGTGAAGTCATATGTATTCATCTGCCAATTGCAAAATATAGTAGCACCTCCAAATCTCTCACCAGGCGCCAGATTTTGTGATCGAACGACCATGGCAAACATGAATCTCCATCTTCCTTCACATTGCATCAAATCCGCACACGGCTATACACTTCTTGTATTTGTGGCTGGCACGACTTGGTCTCCCAGCTTGCAACTGTCGTCGATCTCTCACGTCGAACAACAACCTCAAAGCAAAACAGTGACCAAATTGAAATAACCACATTTTGCTCCAGATAGTAACGTACCAAAAGAAGTTACATCGCTGCATTATACACACTAATACCACTGGATAGTGTGCTAATAGCGCACCAATTTTAATGCAGTAAGACCAACATTCATCGTGTAAAGACATTAATCTGGGGCTCTTCTCTTTGCAATCCTAATCCTAAGATTAGGTGTTTGCGCTTTGTCTAAGTTGATTAGCTTCCTTCCTGCACTTGGTAAATCATCAAACGAGTTAAAGTGTAAAGTACCTGCAAAAGAAAAAACCATGTTAGCTAAAAAATCTGCCAGCGCATTTCCTTCTCTGAAAACATGGATAAAAATTACATTAAAGTGGTCCTTCATCTCCTTAATCATCTTCACTTCTGTACTGATAGTCCAAGGAATATCCCACTCTCCCTCGATGACCTTCTTCAACACCAAAGAATCGGTCTCTAATACAAGAGGATGCAAGTCATGTTCCATACAATATTGAAGCCCTTGCAATATTGCTTTTGCCTCCGAAACAATGTTGGTATTGACTCCGATATGGACTGATTTTGCGAACACTAAATCTCCATTATCATTCCTTACACAAAATGCAGTCGAACTAGGCCCAGGATTTCCTTTCGAAGCCTCATCCGTATTACATTTGTACCACCCTCTATTTGGATACTGCCACACTATTCTCTTCGTAACCAAAATAGGCTTATAGGCCTCAAAATATTGAATCATCTCCGGCCATAACAAAGGTATATTGGCCAGCCATGGATATCTGCTCCTTGCTAGGTAATATAAGGTTATGTTTACTTCATGTATAACTCTATTAGTCGAAACATTTCCTCCATACTTACCCTTGTTTCTTCTCTTCCATAGCTCCCACGTGATTATGGCCGGAACTGCTTGAAATAATGGTTTCAATTTCGGACAACAAGCTGCACTCCACCAACTTCTAATAACTTGTTTCAATTGAACTCGAGGAACAATAATTCCTGCTGCCCCCATAAATGTATCCCAGACCTTCTTTGTTGTAGGACTCGACAGAAATATATGATCGATCGATTCCTCCTGTGGATTTTGGCAACACCAACACCTCGACATGACTATATATCCTTGCCTTCTCCATAAATCATCAGTTGCGATCTTTTGCCTCCATAATCTCCATAGGAAAAAAGAGATATTGAAAGGCAATCCCTTTGTCCACATCAGATTGAATTCTTTCTTTATATCTGAACGATGCCTAACAATCTGCCAAGCACTGCTTACTGTGAATCTCCCTGATGGATTGGGCATCCAGTGAGGTATATCCCAGCCAATGTTCCTATCATCATAGTGTACGTTTTGTTGCACATGATCAGCTATGTCTGCCGGTAATATCTGCCCCAACAACTGAGTATTCCATGTTCCATTTCGTCGCAACTCAACTACATCTTGATATGTTTCATCAATGAAAAAATCATCTGATATAACATGATACAAAGCACCCAATCCTGTCCAATTTTCATGCCACATATTTGTTGTTCCAGACTTTATTTCCCACAAAATTTCATGTTCAATGTTATCTCGAGCCACCAACATCTGCCTCCAAACATGCGATCCCTGTCGAAATTGCACCACTGTTGGTATTTCTTTCTTACAATATTTATTCCACATGAAATTAGACCACAATGATTTTGATGTTCTAAATCTCCACCAAAGTTTAGCAAATAATGCTTTAGAAACATCGTGAAGCGATCTAATTCCCAATCCTCCTTCGTCTTTAGGTAGACATAGATTTTGCCATGAAGCCCAATGTCTAGTCCTCCCTTCTTCTTTATTACTCCAGAAAAACCTCGCAAATAATTTGTGAAGATGCTGCAATATATTGTTTGGTGGATCTAACACAGAAAGCATGTGTATCGGCATACTTTGAAGCAAACTAGTAATCAATGAAGCCTTACCCCCCAACGATAACAATTTTCCTTTCCAGGCATGTAACTTATTTTTAACCTTTTTGATGAGATCGTCGTAGTACTCCTTCCTTCTTCTAGTATAGAAGATAGGACATCCAAGATAAGTAAAAGGAAACTTACCTCTGTTGAAGCCCGTGATATCTTAGACACCTTGGCATGCATATAAAATGAACTCTTTGACTTATTAATCAATTGGCCCGACACTTTCTCATATCTTCCCAAGACTTCCATTATTTTGCTCAAAGATTGAGGATGCGTAGAAGCAAAAATAATTGTATCATCCGCATATGCCAAATGATTCAAAGGGTCAGACCATTTTGGCATACCAAATCCCACAAATGATCTATCTTCAAATAGCTTATTCATTGATCTGGATAATACCTCTGCCGAGAGAATAAACAAAGCAGGAGATAAAGGGTCTCCTTGTTTAACTCCTCTCGTCGATTTAAAAAAACCTGATGATTGTCCATTCACAAGCACCGAGTACCAATTATTTGCCAATAAATTCCAAACCATAGAAATGAAGTGCTCTGCAAAACCCATCCTTCGTAACACATGCATCAAATATTTCCACGAGACCCTATCATACGCCTTAGCCATATCAAGTTTAATAACCACATTAGCTGGCTTACCTCGCAGCCTTATGTCCGCGACTATCTCTTGCGTGAGCAAAATGTTCTCAAATATACTTCTCCCCTTTACAAATCCAGATTGGTTCATAGATATATAACTAGGTAAGAGCTTCTCCAATCTGTCAAGAATAACCCTCGAGATCACTTTATTGATAAAATTACTCAAGCTAATTGGCCGCAAATCTGAGAACGTTTGAACATTCAACTTCTTGGGCAGCAATACTAAATTAGTATGTGTGATGGACTTAGGCAATGGTGCTCCCCCGTAAAAGTGTAACACCATACTATGAATATCAAATCCGATCACATCCCAACATGTAGTTGGGTATTCTGTTCCATACTTTGATTGGGAACTAGCACCATTGTTGAATCAGCATCATTTCGGACCTCTATAGGTGATGCTGAATTAATATTGGTCGACAACGACCCCGAGTTGTCTTCTAAATGACCTCGATTGCCTGAATTATTCACAACTAATCCTCGACTACTGTTATCCTCGATCTTCTTAGAACTATCAAGGACACTTTGGTCTAAATCTGTAGACCCTCCTTCAGCATCGAATTCATTAGTATCTTTATCCAACCTCGATTCTGTCACGACCCAACCTAGGGGGCCGCGACCGGGCACCGGACCCTGCTTGCAGAGCACCGGCGAACCTTGTACCTGACTACCCTTATTACTTATAAGGTGTACCTTACTTGCCTAGACGGCAATTGACAACATAACCCTGTCAACTGTAATCAATAACTTTTCACAATATCATACTATTCCATAAACATATATTCATACACAACATAACCAACTGGGCTATAATACAAAACCATACAACGTGATACATGCGTTGCCGACAGGACGGCTTAAGTACACATAGCCCAACTTCTGTCTACACCAACACTGACTTCTTGTCTAATGAGCCTCTATAGAAACATACAAAATACTTAAGTCGGAACAGGGCCCCGACATGCCCAAAACATCTATACAAAAGCATACCCAAGTATAGCAAGTCCGGAAGATGAACCTTGCTATGTCTGCTGAACTGATAGTTTACGGTGGTGGAGGAACTCCGTCTGTCAATCTATTTGGACCTGCAGCACGATATGCAGCGTCCACAAACAATGGACGTCAGTACGGAAAATGTACTGAGTATGTAAGACAGGAATACAACTGAAAACAGTAACATAAGCAACATAATAGAAGCATACAACTCATAACAATGGAATTCACCTCTGAGGGCAGCATACCTTAACATATTCGTTATAGAACTTATTTCCATCATTTCAGGGATTTAAGACATATTTTGTTCTTACAAACCTGTCTGTTTCATACATATTCCCTTCATCGGATGCATTACGTAATCATCACTTCAGTTTACTGCTGCGCCACTGCGGGTTTCTCACTTTAAAGTAGTTAATACAAACACATACATCACATAGTCATTCTATTTGAACAATCACAGTACCTACGTCCACACAGGACCACAATCAATAACCATGCCACTGTGGGTTTCATAATCATACCCGGCCATCCCTAGGCTCGGTCAAGACTACCCCGCCCTTATTAGGCTCGGTCATCATAGCATATGCCTCTGTGGGCTCATATCGTACCCGGCCATTTCTAGGCTCG
The DNA here is from genome assembly GCA_002018475.1 of Nicotiana obtusifolia. Taxonomy (NCBI): domain Eukaryota; kingdom Viridiplantae; phylum Streptophyta; class Magnoliopsida; order Solanales; family Solanaceae; genus Nicotiana; species Nicotiana obtusifolia. The sequence goes on from MCJB01028072.1 coordinate 101,297, forward strand.
GTCATAATAGTATATGCCTCTGTGGGCTCATATCGTACCCGGCCATGTTAGGCTCGGTCATAACTACCCGGCCCTTACTAGGCTCGGTCATCATAGCATACGCCTCTGCGGGCTCATACCCGACCATTTTAGGCTCGATCATAACTCGTCAATCAAGCATGCACATAGATATATACACTCATTCACATCATATACAAACATACATATACATTCAATTCATAGCAAACTCACTTATTACTTATGTTCTTACTTGTTACTCTTGTTATTCTTCTTTCTCATAGCGTCACGACACTTAGTGCTTATATCGATTGAACTCATAAAGTGACATAGTGTCAAATAGATAGCAACATATAGAAACTTCCATAAGAGGGAATCAATACAAGCTCTCTTAGCTTCTAAGAATAGAGTATTCTTTTGGGGCTTCTTTGAGACATTGTATTCGACAAGAATCGTGCAAAAGAAAGAACGGTATAGTCTTACATACCTGGAACGTCTATATATATATAGCATCCGCTCCCATGCTATGAAAGTGCTTACAATTCTTTAATCTACAATTTAGGAACAACTCAATCGTTACTCTACAATGCTTCATAGCTACTACTATTCATAATTTCTGAAGTTTATGTGATGCTTTCGCATAACCTCTTCCTTCTTAGTCTTATTAAGCATATTTATGACACATGCAACTCATTAGCGACCATAACCCACACTATTGGTGGTGTTTAACTTGAACCCATGGCTTTCCTTCTCATTCTTATGGATTCTTACATGCATGTAATGGATTTCCAAGAATCCCTAAGTAAATGGGTGTAAGAACTTACCTTGCATGTTGATTAACCTAGCTTTCTTTCTTGGTTCCTCAATCTCTAAGTCTTTCCTTTGATTTGGGTTTGCCAGAGAAGGAACTCAGCTAGGGTTCCTCTTTACTTCTTCAATTCTTGCTTTCTTTCTTCAATTTCTTGAGTTTGGAAGAGGGGAAATTAGTTATGGTTCATGGGTTCTTTGAGAGAAGTTGTTTGAGAGCTTTTCTAATGTGCTGGGTCTTGTAAAAAGGAAGAGGGAACGAGTCTAGGTCCCTTTTATAGGTCAAAGAAATCAGCAACTTAAGTTTCAGTCATGTCAGATTCGCGATCGCTTTCTCGTCGCGGATGGAAGTGCGGTTCGCACTTTGGTCGCGAAATGCGACCTTAGTTTCTGTTTCATTTCGCGACGCAGGAGGTCAATTTCGCGGTTCGCTTTTGGGTTTCGCGATTCGCGCTTTGGTCGCGAAATTCGACCCTAGTTTCTGTTTCATTTCGCGATGCAAGAGGCAGATTTCGCGGTTCGCTTTTCCGTTTCGCGAATCGCTTTTTGGTCGCGTTTTGGTCCAGTGTTCAGCCCAGGTTTCTGCCTCTATTCGCGATGATTTCGCGATTCGCTTTTCATTTCGCGAATCGCACATGGGTTGCTTTTCTCACATTCATTCTCCCTAAGTTTCTGCCTCATTTCGCGATGGATGTGTTGATTCCGCGATTCGCATATGGGTTTCGCTAATCGCATTCTCGTCGCTTTTCTTCTTTTTCTTAACGTTTTAACTATTTTCCAATTCTTAAGTCCCTGTACACTTACTATATTACGGCGTATTCTAGCATATAAAATTACGGGGTATTACAGATTCCTCATTTGTTTGAGATGAAACCTCATGACACGAATGATTCATTGTCACATTCTGCTTCCTCAATTCATCTTTGACCACTTCAAATTTTCTATGCACCCAGTCGAATGTGGACTCCTTTCGAGCTCTTTCATCGATCTCTTTATGTCGACCATCATCTCCGATATCAACACCCTTCGATACTTGATTATCAACTGGACCACCAAGTCCGATTTCAACATCCTTCGATATTTGGTGATCGACATTATCGACTCGACCACTAACTTTGATATCAATATGTATCAACTCCGGATGATCAACATTATTTACACCTCGATCGACCTGTGCACCTCGAACTCCAGTTTTGATCTCGACATTTTTCAAGGTCGAATTCTGAACATTATCCCCCCCTCGATTTCCTTGCCCGATCTGAATTTTTTCCTTATTCAAAACTTGTGTAACTGCTTCTTTCTTCACACGTAAAATTTCCAGATCATTATTTGATGTCTCTCCATTATTTATAATTTGTAACGCATATTGATCAGCTTCATCTATGTCCAGAGCATCAAATTTGTTTGTGATCGTCAACTCTTGCAGTTTGTTCTTCCCTTTATCCTTGACATTAGCTTTGTCATTACTTTTTGCAGCATCGATAATATGGCCTCTATTATCACGTTGAAATTTATTATTTCTAGCTTGCATCCATTCCTGTCTAGCTTGTTGTCCATTAGGTCTACCCACAACCTTGCCACTCGTAAGAATCATAGTTGAATTGGCAGCAGTACCCACGATCTCCTTGTCTTTGTTTTTCCTATCATCAATAGGTCTTAATTCCGGCTTGTTCACCCAGCATTCATCTTCTTTATGCCCTTGCTTCTTGTAACTCTTACAATACTTAGGCATATAATCGTACCTAATTTTGATCCACTTCGAAACCTCTGGGCCAGTGTCATCTTCCTCTTCGACGATTTTAATCCTTTGCGGCAAATTGGCTAACAAATTCACCTCGACTTTTACTTTTGCGCAACTAGGTCGAGTACCATTTTATGTAGCCAAATCAACTTGTAACGGATTTCCTACTGCCCGGGCAAGAGAAAATACGAACTCCTTACCAAAAAAGTTAGGAGGAAGTTCTGGAAAACTAATCCATGCTATTGCTATCGGAGTCTCTTCTTCAGGCGTCCACCATGGATTCCACTTCGAACATCGCATCTACCACATGTTACCATCGACCTTCAAGTAATACGCCGGCTTTGATAAAAGATGAATATAATCTTATGAGCGACAACCTTATTAGTACATGATTGTCCTCGATCAATCCAATCGAACATGTTCCTTTTAATTCACATTGGATCGGAATTACTTTACGTAATTCATTAAGCACCGGTTTGCCGTATGAAAATTTTCCAAGAACTGCCAATTGCAAGCCTTGTTTCACGATCGACTGTTTTACTTCTGCCTTCTTCCAGCACACAATGGGTTCGCCGTGAAGATATTCGATTGGTTTAATGGGTACAGTGGCCAGGGGTCGGACGACAGTGTTCAAGGTTGTAGGTTGAAGAAGATCTGAATATTTTTGTGTTGGATTTATAGGTGTGTTTGATGTAACAGGTTGTGATGGGGAAGTAGACGACTGACCAGCACCATCAGGTGGCTGGCCAGTAGCCGGCGACGCCATGAACGGCTTGCGTGTGAGCATCACAATGAAAACATAGAAAATGACTGCTCAAAACAGAGTAGCGCCCAGTTATTATTCTGATGCAAATCTTTTGATGAGATCTTGAACAATCAAAGCAATGCTTTGCAAATCTGCTCGATTGCTTCACGATCTAAAAAAACTGTGAATGAACTGCTGCGACTCAATTCACTTTGCAATTTTACTGCAATCAACCCAGTTTTCGCTTCTCGATCCAGAAAATTTAGAAAACAAAAGATTTCGATGCTGATCTCTGTTCTAACTCCGTTGTTACAAAGTAGGAATAGATCATTACAAAGAAAACTGCTAGAATTTTGCTTTGCAACTTCTGCAAATCTGCCCACTCTACTGTTCACAGCAGCTAGAGAGAGGAGAGAGCAAATTTTAATCTTAGGGATTTTATTTCTCTTGTATTTACTTTGCTATTCATGTTTTTTGTTTTAATATTAAGAGTTAAGGAATCCAAAACATTTTGATCTTTTATGTCAACCGAAAAGTTTGGATAACAATTAAAGTAAACCGGCCTTGGGCTAGGTTACTTTGTAGAACTCCTAATAATGAATCATCAAAGTTTAATAATCGATCATCTCTTAATAAGAGACAGAGAGGGGTATCCAAATCTAATCTGTATAAAGGTTTGACAGCAACTTGTACCAATCCTATGTGGAGAAAGTTATACTTTTTCCGATATTGTTTTATATCCTGTGGTACTAATAATTTGATTGTTTCAATTGAATTATTAATTGCAACTGTGGATTCACAAGTTTTAATATTATAATTTTTTATAAAATCAAATTTACCTGTGTGGTAAATAGTACTATAGGATTCTCGTGGAATACTCCAATTTTGTAAATCATTTTCAATTTTGGCAATATTCGTTACTGCCAAGGACCGATTAATGCTATTCAGTGTTGAATTCTTTTCTGGATTCATTTCAGAATTGAGAAGTATATCTATTAATATTTTCCTTATTTACTAGTAGATAATGGGCGAACCTATTATTGTGTTCGTTAAATATTTTAGGAGAATTTTTCTTATATTGTCTATCTAGTGTATAATCTCTTTTTGTAGAGTAAATAAATCTCTTTATTTTTCTTCTAAATTCTAGAAGATCCATCTATGATTATTATGAAAACTTAAAGATCTAAAAGAAGGATGTTTTTTCATTTAAAGAAAACTTTGTTAGTTGTTGAAAGTATTTTTGAGAATACTATCCTTAGGGTGTGTATCTACTTTCTCGGTTATCTAATTCAAAGTTTAAAGACTTAATAAATCTATATTGTTCTTATAGTATAATGTCTATAGTTTTATCTTCTTTTCTACTTAGAATCAAATTCTTAAGTTCTCTTAGTGATGTTCCTGGTTCTATGTTATCCTGGGGTTTGAAAGTTAAACGTTTTCACTGTGTCCTATTGTGTCCTGTCTCTCGCGGCACTCCCAGCCTATGGACGACGGCAACTGACGGCAGCTTAATAGAACAAATACTTCACACTTTAGAGAGTAGAATTCTAAGTTTTAAGAAAGATGAACAGTAAACTAATACAGAAAGAGCAATATAGAGCAATTAAGACTTATAACATGAAAGAGATAATGAGATTTTGACTACCCTAAAGATAGTATGAGGGGATTTAGCCACTCATACTTAGCAACATGGCTCTGATACCATAAGGGGTTCAGAGCAGGGTCTACTTTCTAAGAAGACTGTATTGCAGTCTATGAATCAATTAAGAGAAATCTGATACCATAAGGGGTTCAGAGCAGGATCTTTCATGAACACAAGATCAAATCAGACGTGGTTATCATTTCAAACACAAATCTATGAATCTCCAAGACCAATTGCAGTAATGCACCAAAAAAAAAAGTAAAACATATTGGGCGTACACTATAGATGTGTTCATTTCCATCTGGTTTTTGAGAGTTTCTTTTATGATGACGGCGTGGGGACTAGTTTGCGCGCACCACGACTAATTCCAACGGGCATATTGGGCGTACACTATAGATGTGTTCATTTCCATCTGGTTTTTGAGAGTTTCTTTTATGACGACGGCGTGGGGGCTAGCTTGCGCGCACCACGACTAATTCCAATGGGTACCTTCTATCTCCAGTCAACACAGGTACCGGATAATTCTATCCACCAAGGCTTAGACAGATAGGAAGAAATCACAGTGTTTTTTTGCCAACATGGAGATTTGAATCTTCATTGACAACTAAGCCACATCTTTAGCTCAATATGCACTAAAGATCCAATCTTATATTCTTCTTTTCACGGTCCTAGAAATCCAAAAACTTAATTCAACTCAATACTTAGCCCCTTCGACAAAATTACACAAAAAAAAGACCTACGGCGAACCCATTGTACGCTGGAAGAAGGCAGAAGTAAAACAGTCGATCGTGAAACAAGGCTTGCAATTGGCAGTTCTTGGAAAATTTTCATACGGCAAACCGGTGCTTAATGAATTACGTAAAGTAATTCCGATCCAATGTGAATTAAAAGGAACATGTTCGATTGGATTGATCGAGGACAATCATGTACTAATAAGGTTGTCGCTCATGGAAGATTATATTCATCTTTTATCAAAGCCGGCGTATTACTTGAAGGTCGATGGTAACATGTGGCAGATGCGATGTTCGAAGTGGAATCCATGGTGGACGCCTGAAGAAGAGACTCCGATAGCAGTAGCATGGATTAGTTTTCCAGAACTTCCTCCTAACTTTTTTGGTAAGGAGTTCGTATTTTCTCTTGCCCGGGCAGTAGGAAATCCGTTACAAGTTGATTTGGCTACATAAAATGGTACTCGACCTAGTTGCGCAAAAGTAAAAGTTGAGGTGAATTTGTTAGCCAATTTGCCGCAAAGGATTAAAATCGTCGAAGAGGAAGATGACACTGGCCCAGAGGTTTCGAAGTGGATCAAAATTAGGTACGATTATATGCCTAAGTATTGTAAGACTTGCAAGAAGCAAGGGCATAAAGAAGATGAATGCTGGGTGAACAAGCCGGAATTAAGACCTATTGATGATAGGAAAAACAAAGACAAGGAGATCGTGGGTACTGCTGCCAATTCAACTATGATTCTTACGAGTGGCAAGGTTGTGGGTAGACCTAATGGACAACAAGCTAGACAGGAATGGATGCAAGCTAGAAATAATAAATTTCAACGTGATAATAGAGGCCATATTATCGATGCTGCAAAAAGTAATGACAAAGCTAATGTCAAGGATAAAGGGAAGAACAAACTGCAAGAGTTGACGATCACAAACAAATTTGATGCTCTGGACATAGATGAAGCTGATCAATATGCGTTACAAATTATAAATAATGGAGAGACATCAAATAATGATCTGGAAATTTTACGTGTGAAGAAAGAAGCAGTTACACAAGTTTTGAATAAGGAAAAAATTCAGATTGGGCAAGGAAATCGAGGGGGGATAATGTTCAGAATTCGACCTTGAAAAATGTCGAGATCGAAACTGGAGTTCGAGGTGCACAGGTCGATCGAGGTGCAAATAATGTTGATCATCCGGAGTTGATACATGTTGATATCGAAGTTGGTGGTCGAGTCGATAATGTCGATCACCAAATATCGAAGGATGTTGAAATCGGACTTGGTGGTCCAGTTGATAATCAAGTATCGAAGGGTGTTGATATCGGAGATGATGGTCGACATAAAGAGATCGATGAAAGAGCTCGAAAGGAGTCCACATTCGACTGGGTGCATAGAAAATTTGAAGTGGTCAAAGATGAATTGAGGAAGCTGAATGTGACAATGAATCATTCGTGTCATGAGGTTTCATCTCAAACAAATGAGGAATCGAGGTTGGATACTAATGAATTCGATGCTGAAGGAGGGTCTACAGATTTAGGCCAAAGTGTCCTTGATAGTTCTAAGAAGATCGAGGATAACAGTGGTCGAGGATTAGTTGTGAATAATTCAGGCAATCGAGGTCATTTAGAAGACAACTCGGGGTCGTTGTCGACCAATATTAATTCAGCTAATCGCTGTCCAGTTGAGCAAGTCTCGAAGTCCTCAGGTGTTGATGCCAACAATATAAGGGAATTGACTGCGACTGTGTATGGTGCTCCAGCTATTGAGAACATCGATGTTCAGCCACAACACATCGATGTTCAAAGCACACTGCCTGTTGTGGATGTTGTTCCAGTGCGTTCAAACATCGATGTTCAAAAACAAAACATCGATGTTCAAGGTACACTTCCTGTTGTGGATGTTGTTTCAGCGCTTTCAAACATCGATGTTCAAAAACACAACATCGATGTTACAAGCAAACTGCCTCAAGTTGCAACAGTTCATTCAAAGGGGACAATTATTCACGATCTTCAGTCTATAGAGGTCCGAAATGATGCTGATTCAACAATGGTGCTAGTTCCCAATCAAAGTATGGAACAGAATATCCAACTACAGGTTAGTGTTCCATTGAAGAGCCCTTTGCAAACATTGCACGAATTAGTTACGCACAATGTCGAACCGATTGGAAATATTATCGTCGAGAATCAATTCATTGAGGAAGAAGGTGATAACGAGTCTACTGTTGCAAACTTCAAACAAGTAGCTCGAGAAGCAGATTTATCATCTTTATCCAGCCCAAAACCAGTAAAGAAAAATAAGAAGCAACAAAAGCAACAAGTCAGAGAACAAGGCCAACCTACAAGAATGTTGCCTCGACGGGGAACGTCACAAAGTAAATGATGATGAAGACAATCATATGGAACATTAGGTCTGTTAATATGGAGCAGGCCTTTCCGAGAGTCATCAACATGCATCAGGAACATAATTTTTGTGTAATTGCATTGATGGAACCATTTCAAAAAGCTGTACACATACAAAAATACAGGGGACGACTTTACATGGAGTCAGCATATTCGAATATCAATGGGAAGATCTGGTTGTTTTTTGATGCAGTAGTAGAATGGGAATTGATGATGGAAACTGAGCAGCAGGTAACCGATAAGGTGCGGCATCATGAATTAGGTCATCAAATTGTGATGACTTTTGTTTACGCTAAATGCGACGCACTTGAACGACTTGAATTGTGGGACAATCTATATTACATGGTGAAAGATTTGGAGCTTCCCTGGATGGTTGGAGGTGATTTTAATGTTGTGCTTCATGAGGATGAGAAGATAGGTGGATTGCCAGTACACCCTCCGGAGTACGAAGATTTTGCATTATGCGTTAATTCTTGTGGCTTGTTCGATCAGGGGTACAAGGGAAGTCCGTTCACGTGGTGGAATGGGAGATCGAATGCTCAGTGCATCTTCCAAAGATTGGACAGAATATTCGTCAATTTGCCATTTCAAAATTTGTTTCCTACAATTGATGTGGAACACTTGATTAGAACGGGATCAGATCATGCCCCGTTGCTCATGACGTGTGGGGAGCAGCTTTCAAATTTACTAAAGCCATTCAAATTTTGAATTTCTGGACGAAGCATGAGACGTTTATGGAAGTGGTGAGACAGAATTGGGTGGCTGATTTTTTAGGGGATCCGTACCTAATTTTTAAGCAAAAACTCAAGAATGTGAAAGCAGCTTTGTCAATTTGGAGTAGACAAACCTTTGGCGACATCTTTAAACAGCTAGCGATTCTCGAAGACATTGTCAAAGTGAAAGAGATGTTGTTCGAGGAGGAGCCAACGATAGAAAACAGAATCATACTTCAAAAAGCGCAGGCAGAATTGAAAAGATATCTCATCATCGAGGAGCAATATTAGAAACAAAAAGCTGGATTGAATTGGTTTGAGGAAGGAGATAGGAATACAAAATTCTTCCACAATCATGTCAATGGGAAGAGACAAAAATTACAGCTGAAAAGAATACAAAATGGAGATGGATCGTGGTTAGAAGGACATGAACAACTGACAAAGGCAGCAATTGATTTTTTTTGAGGTCAATTCAATACTGAAGGAGAAGCGGAAGATTTCTTGATGCTGGATAATGTGCCATCGATGGTAACCATGGATCAAAACTTGGAGTTGTGTAGATATCCAACTTTGGAGGAGGTCAAGGCAGCAATATTCGAATTGAGTGGGGAGAGTGCAAGTGGCCCGGATGGTTTTACTGGCTTATTTTATCAGGTATGTTGGGATGTGATCGGATTTGATATTCATAGTATGGTGTTACACTTTTACGGGGGAGCACCATTGCCTAAGTCCATCACACATACTAATTTAGTATTGCTGCCCAAGAAGTTGAATGTTCAAACGTTCTCAGATTTGCGGCCAATTAGCTTGAGTAATTTTATCAATAAAGTGATCTCGAGGGTTATTCACGACAGATTGGAGAAGTTCTTACCTAGTTATATATCTATGAACCAATCTGGATTTGTAAAGGGGAGAAGTATATTTGAGAACATTTTGCTCACGCAAGAGATAGTCGCGGACATAAGGCTGCGAAGTAAGCCAGCTAATGTGGTTATTAAACTTGATATGGCTAAGGCGTATGATAGGGTCTCGTGGAAATATTTGATGCATATGTTACGAAGGATGGGTTTTGCAGAGCACTTCATTACTATGGTTTGGAATTTATTGGCAAATAATTGGTACTCGGTGCTTGTGAATGGACAATCGTCAGGTTTTTTTAAATCGACGAGAGGAGTTAAACAAGGAGACCCTTTATCTCCTGCTTTGTTTATTCTCTCGGCAGAGGTATTATCCAGATCAATGAATAAGCTATTTGAAGATAGATCATTTGTGGGATTTGGTATGCCAAAATGGTCTGACCCTTTGAATCATTTTGCATATGCGGATGATACAATTATTTTTGCTTCTGCGCATCCTCAATCTTTGAGCAAAATAATGGAAGTCTTGGGAAAATATGAGAAAGTGTCGGGCCAATTGATTAATAAGTCAAAGAGTTCATTTTATATGCATGCCAAGGTGTCTAAGATATCACGGGCTTCAACAGAGGTAAGTTTCCTTTTACTTATCTTGGATGTCCTATCTTCTATACTAGAAGAAGGAAGGAGTACTACGACGNGCGAAACGGAAAAGCGAACCGCGAAATCTGCCTCTTGCATCGCGAAATGAAACAGAAACTAGGGTCGAATTTCGCGACCAAAGCGCGAATCGCGAAACCCAAAAGCGAACCGCGAAATTGACCTCCTGCGTCGCGAAATGAAACAGAAACTAAGGTCGCATTTCGCGACCAAAGTGCGAACCGCACTTCCATCCGCGACGAGAAAGCGATCGCGAATCTGACATGACTGAAACTTAAGTTGCTGATTTCTTTGACCTATAAAAGGGACCTAGACTCGTTCCCTCTTCCTTTTTACAAGACCCAGCACATTAGAAAAGCTCTCAAACAACTTCTCTCAAAGAACCCATGAACCATAACTAATTTCCCCTCTTCCAAACTCAAGAAATTGAAGAAAGAAAGCAAGAATTGAAGAAGTAAAGAGGAACCCTAGCTGAGTTCCTTCTCTGGCAAACCCAAATCAAAGGAAAGACTTAGAGATTGAGGAACCAAGAAAGAAAGCTAGGTTAATCAACATGCAAGGTAAGTTCTTACACCCATTTACTTAGGGATTCTTGGAAATCCATTACATGCATGTAAGAATCCATAAGAATGAGAAGGAAAGCCATGGGTTCAAGTTAAACACCACCAATAGTGTGGGTTATGGTCGCTAATGAGTTGCATGTGTCATAAATATGCTTAATAAGACTAAGAAGGAAGAGGTTATGCGAAAGCATCACATAAACTTCAGAAATTATGAATAGTAGTAGCTATGAAGCATTGTAGAGTAACGATTGAGTTGTTCCTAAATTGTAGATTAAAGAATTGTAAGCACTTTCATAGCATGGGAGCGGATGCTATATATATATAGACGTTCCAGGTATGTAAGACTATACCGTTCTTTCTTTTGCACGATTCTTGTCGAATACAATGTCTCAAAGAAGCCCCAAAAGAATACTCTATTCTTAGAAGCTAAGAGAGCTTGTATTGATTCCCTCTTATGGAAGTTTCTATATGTTGCTATCTATTTGACACTATGTCACTTTATGAGTTCAATCGATATAAGCACTAAGTGTCGTGACGCTATGAGAAAGAAGAATAACAAGAGTAACAAGTAAGAACATAAGTAATAAGTGAGTTTGCTATGAATTGAATGTATATGTATGTTTGTATATGATGTGAATGAGTGTATATATCTATGTGCATGCTTGATTGACGAGTTATGATCGAGCCTAAAATGGTCGGGTATGAGCCCGCAGAGGCGTATGCTATGATGACCGAGCCTAATAAGGGCGGGGTAGTCTTGACCGAGCCTAGGGATGGCCGGGTATGATTATGAAA
>MCJB01028083.1:3068-23446 GCA_002018475.1 Nicotiana obtusifolia
AAGAAATCTTTGTTTGTTTGTTTGTTTGTTTGTTTGTTTGTTTTTTCATTAAATGGCTATAACTTGAGCTCGGGACCTCAAAATTTGATTCCGGGCGTACGCCCAAGTCCTAAATCACGATACGGACCTTCTTGAACTATTAAAACACTTATACAGGTCCGTCTACTAAAAATATTGACGAAAAGTCAACTCATTTGAGATTTAAAGCTCTATTTCACATTTTAATCTTTCCACATAAAAACGTTCTGAAAAATTATACAGACTGCACATGCAAATCGAGGTGAGGTAAAAAGGAGGTTTTTAAGCCTCGGAACACTGAATTCAATCTAAAAATAGGTGATGACCCTTTGGGTCGTCACATTCTCCACCTCTAAAACTACCGTTCGTCTTCGAACGGACAGAAGAAGGAAGTACCTGAGGCGGGGAAAAGATGTGGATAACGGCTCCGCATATCGGACTCGGACTCCCAGGTCGATGCCTCAGGAGGCTGACCTCTCCACTGAATACGAACAGAAGGAAAACTCTTCGACCTCAACTGACGAACCTGCCGGTCTAGAATAGCTATCGGCTCTTCCTCATAAGATGAGTCCTTGTCCAACTGGACGGTGCTGAAATCTAACACGTGAGATGGATCGCCGTAATATTTCCGGAGCATGGACACATGAAAAACTGGATGCACGGCTGATAAGCTCGGCAGCAATGCAAGTCTATAAGCCACCTCTCCCACTCGATCAAGAATCTCAAACGGACCAATTAACCTAGGGCTAAGCTTGCCCTTCTTCCCAAATCTCATCACGCCCTTCATAGGCGACACTCGGAGCAATACCCGCTCACCAACCATAAAAGCCACATCTCGTACCTTGTGATCTGCATAGCTCTTTTGCCTGGACGGAGCTGTACGAAGCCTATCCTGAATGATCCTGACCTTGTCCAAGGCCTCCTGAACCAGATCTGTACCCAACAACCGAGCCTCTCCCAGCTCAAACCATCCAACCGGAGATCGACACCGCCTACCATATAAAGCCTCATAAGAAGCCATCTGGCTACTCGACTGGTAGTTGTTGTTGTAGGCAAACTCTGCTAAAGGCAAAAACAGATCCCACGAACCTCCAAAGTCAATAACACAAGCTCGGATCATATCCTCCAATATCTGAATAGTCCTCTCAGACTGTCCGTCCGTCTGAGGATGAAATGTTGTACTCAACTCAACCTTGGTGCCCAACTCTCGCTAAACTGCCCTCTAGAAACGCGAGGTAAACTGCGTACCCCGGTCCGAAATGATAGATACCGATACACCATGAAGGCGAACAATCTCCCGGATATAGATCTCAGCTAACCTCCCGGATGAATAGGAGACTGCCACAGGAATGAAATACGCTGATTTGGTCAACCTATCAACAATGACCCAAATTGCGTCAAACTTCTTCCGAGTCTGCGGAAGTCCAACAACGAAATCTATAGTGATCCGCTCCCACTTCCACTCGAGGAGTTCAATCCTCTGAAACAGTCCACCAGGCCTCTGATGCTTATACTTAACCTGTTGGCAATTCAAACACCGAGCCACATATGCAACTATATCCTTCTTCATTTTACGCCACCAACAATGCTGCCGCAAATCCTGATATATCTTCACGGCGCCCGGATGAAAAGAATACCTGGAGCTATGGGCCTCCTCTAAAATCAACTCCCGAAGCCCCTCCACATTAGGCACACAAACTCGACCCTGCAATCTCAAAACTCCATCATCACCTAAAGTAACCTGCTTGGCTCCTCCATGCTGCACCGTGTCTTTAAGGACACACAAATGGGGATCATTAAACTGTCGATCACAGATACGCTCCAACAACGAAGAATGAGTGACCGTGCAAGCTAATACCCGACTAGGCTCAGAAATATCCAACCTCACAAACCGATTGGCCAAAGCCTGAACATCCAAAGCAAGCGGCCTCTCGCCGACCAGAATATAAGCAAGACTGCCCATACTGGCCGACTTTCTACTCAAGACATCGGCCACCACATTGGCCTTTCCCGAGTGATATAAGATAGTGACATCATAATCCTTCAACAACTCCAACCACCTTCTCTGCCTCAGATTCAACTCCTTTTTCTTGAACAAATACTGAAGACTCTTATGATCCGTGAACACCTCACACGCCACGCCATACAGATAGTGCCTCCAAATCTTCAATGCGTGAACTATGGCTGCTAATTCTAAATCATGCACCGGGTAGTTCTTCTGATGAATCTTCAACTGCCTCGAAGCATAGGCAATGATCTTGCCCTCCTGCATCAACGCTGCATCAAGCCCAATGCGGGAAGCATCACAATAAACTATGTAAGGCCCTGAACCTGTGCGCAACACTAACACTGGTGCCGTGGTTAGAGTTGTCTTGAGCTTCTAAAAGCTCACCTCACACTCATCCGACCACCTGAATTGGGCACCCTTCTGGGTCAACCTGGTCTCGGGGCTGCAATAGATGAAAACCCCTCCACGAACCGATGGTAGTAGCCTGCCAATCCCAAGAAACTCCGAATCTCTATAGCTGATGCTAGTCTAGGCCAGTTATTGACTGCCTCAATCTTCTTCGGATCGACCTGAATACCCTCTGCTAATACAACATGACACAGAAATGCAATCGAACTCAACCAGAACTCACACTTCGAGAACTTAACATATAACTGACTATCCTTCAGAGTCTGAAGAACCACTCTGAGATGTTGCTCGTGCTCCTCCTGGCTGCGGGAATATATCAGAATGTCATCAATGAAGACTATCACGAATGAGTCCAAATAAGGTCTGAGCACTCGGTTCATCAAATCCATAAAAGCTGCTGGGGCATTTGTCAACCCGAATGACATGACCAAGAACTCATAATGCCCGTACCGAGTGCGGAAAGCTGTCTTGAGGACATCGGATGCCCTAATCCTCAACTGATGGTTGCCAGATCTCAAGTCAATCTTTGAAAATACCTTGGCACCCTGAAGCTGATCGAACAAATCATCAATCCTCGGCAATGGATACTTATTCTTGATTGTAACTTGTTCAATTGTCAGTAATCAATACACATTCTCATCGACCTATCCTTCTTTTTAACAAACAACACCGGCGCACACCAAGGCGAAACACTGGGTCTAATGAAACCCTTCTCAAGCAAGTCTTGCAACTGCTCCTTCAACTCTTTCAACTCCGGCGGGGCCATGCGATACGGCGGGATAGAAATGGGCTGAGTGCCAGAAGCCAAATCAATGCAGAAGTCAATAACCCTGTCAGGTGGCATCCCCGGCTGGTCGGAAGGGAAAACCTCGGGAAACTCACGAACCACAGGCACAGAATCAATAGAGAGAACCTCAGCATTGGAATCACGAACATAAGCCAGATAGGCCAAACACCCCTTCTCGACCATACGCGGAGCCTTCACATAAGAGATAACGCTACGGGTAGAATGACCAGGAGTCCCTCTCTACTCCAAACGAGGCATACCCGGTAAAGCTAAGGTCACAGTCTTGGCATGGCAATCCACGATAGAGTGGTAAGGTGATAACCAGTCCATTCCCAATATAACATCGAAATCCACCATGTCTAAAAGCAACAAATCTACACAAGTCTCAAGACCCTCAATCACTACAACGCAGGAATGATGGACTCGATCTACCACAATAGAATCACTCACCGGGGTAGACACATAAACAGGAACACCCAATGAATCACTAGGCATGACCAGATACGGTGCAAAATAAGATGAGATATACGAGTAGGTAGACCCTGGATCAAATAGTACTGAAGCATCTCTATTACAAACCAGAACCATACCTTTAACCACTGCATCTGAAGCCTCAGCCTCGGGCTGGGCTGGGAGAGCATAACATCGGGGCTGGGTCCCACCACCATGAACCACATCTCTGGGACGGCCTGCTGCTGGCTGGCCCCCACCTCTACCGGCCTGAGCTCCACCTCTAGTACCTCTACCTCCACCTCTACCCCCACCTCTAGCTAGCTGGGTGGGCTGCGGGACATCTGGTGCCTGTACCATAGCACGAGAACCCTGATGCGGAGAACTGCTCGAAGCTCGAGGGCAATACCTAGCAATGTGCCTCGTGTCGCCACAAGTAAAACAAGCCCTCGACTGTCGACCCTAGAAACTCTGAAACGGTGGTGCACTGATGGGTGCCGGTGGTGCACTGAGGGACTACTGATCAGGATACTACATCTGTGGACCACGGCTACCTGAAGCACCGTGAGAAACCTGAAGAGCTGACTGGAAGGGCCTAGGAGGATGGCCTCTACCATATGAATCTCTACCTCCGGACGAAGTACCACTAAATCTGCCTGAATGACGGGGTCTTTTATCCGACCCATGACCACCTCCATGCGACAGAATCATCTCAATTCTGCGGCCCACATTGGCCGCCTCCTGAAAAGTAATCTCACTCCCAATCTCCCTAGACATCTAAAGATGAATCGCCTAAATAAGACCGACAATAAACCTCCTCACCCTCTCCCTCTCTGTAGGAAGTATGATGAGAGCATGCCGAGCCAAATCGATGAACCTGGTCTCATACTGGGTAACCGTCATGGAACCCTACTGGAGGTGCTCAAACTGCCTCTGATAGGCCTCTCTCTGAGTAACGGGGAGAAACTTTCTCCAGAAACAATGCTGTAAACTGCTCCCAAGTCAAAGATGGCGACCCGGCTGGCCTTGTTAAGCAATAATCCCTCCACCAAGTCTTGGCGGATCCAGACAGGCGAAATGTAGCAAAATCTACCCCATTGGTCTCAACAATACCCATGTTCCTGAGAACCTCGTGGCAGTTGTATAGGAAGTCCTGGGGATCCTCCGAAGAAGCACCGCTGAAAGTAGTAGTGAAGAGCTTGGTGAACTTATCCAGCCTCCACAAAGTATCAGCGGACATAGCCGCTCCACCGCCGGCCTGAGCTACTGCACCCAGCTGAACTGTCACAGCTGGCTGAACCGCTGGAACCTGAACCTGGGGAGCTACCTGCTCCGGAGTGCGAGTAGTAGGAGTCTGAGCCCCTCCTCCAGCCTGAGAAGTGGCTGGTGCGACAGGAAGCAAGCCTGCTCGGGTGACACTCTCCATGAGACCCACCAATCAGACCAAAGCATCCTGAAGAACTGGGGTAGCAATAAACCCCTCTGGGACCTGAGCTGGGCCCACCGGAACTGCTGGGGCCGGAACATCCTCGTCAAAATCAACTTGAGGCTCCGCCACTGGTGCTGCTGCTGGGGCCGGAACACTCTCCATGAGACCCACTAATTATTTGCCTTGTTTCCATTTTCTTTAAATTCATTACAACTTAAAACCAACAACTAATAAACAGCATAACTTAACGAGCGGAATAATAAAATTTCAAACTTTAAAATACCGCTAATAAATCTCCCTAACGAAACTACCCAAGATTTGGTGTCACAGCTTCACAAACTGTCTAAGAGTACTACAAATAAGGGTCTGAAAGAAATAACAAAGTACTGTCTCTAGGACTACATAAAAGAAACAGGTAGAATGGATAGCGGGAGACACCAAGGTCTGCGAACGCCTGCAGGACTACCTCGGGTCGCCTGATAAGCAAGAAGCTGGAAGCTCACTACGGTCCGAAATCTGCAGTGCTGGGATCTGCACAAAAGAGTGCAGAGTGTAGTATCAGCACAACCGACCCCATATGCTGGTAAGTGGTTGGCCTAACCCCGATGAGGTAGTGACGAGGCTAGGACCAGACTCCAGATAGACCTGTACAGTTATATATATATATATATATACACACACACACACACATACATACATACATACATACATACATAGATACATACATCGACAGTGAAAAGATAGAAGTAATTAAACAATTAAAGCTGGGGAAGGGAAACATGCTTCGGGGTAGCAGATAAATCAGATCATCAAAGAATAATAAGGAAACTACAATTTAACTTCTAACACGAATAAAGAGAAAGACAGGCAATTTTTACTTTCAGTTCCATCTTGTTGCAGGCGTGCAACCCGATCCCATTTCTCATATCTTGTGGTAAGCTTACCACCCGCTCCCATTTCATTATATCTTGTGGTAGGCATACTACCCGCTCCCGTTTCATCATATTTTGTGGTAGGGGTACCACCCGCTCCCATTTACATCATATTTTGTGGTAGGCATACCACCTGCTCCCATTTACATCATATTTTGTGGTAGGCGTACCACCTGCTCCCATTTACAAGTCATCACAAAAATCACAAGAAAATCCCGGCAAGTGAACAAAAGCAATATAATAACTTCCCAGCAAGGGAACAATAATATCAAGGCAAACATCCCGGCAAGGGTGAATCAGCTATAACCCATCTTAAATCAACTTCTACTCATCTCAACTAATGTCAATACTCAATTATAATTAAAGTCCACGATAAATAAACTGAGTTCTTGCTCAATATCAAAAATCATCAATTAAGGCTTTTGTAGTATCATTTAAGAACACAACAACTATCCATTTAAGACTCATGGTCATGCTCGACACCAACGTATAGATACTCGTCCCTATGCCTATACGTCGTACTCAACTAGAAACAATTAACAAATAGGACACAACTCCTAATCCCTCAAGATAAGATTATACCGGACACTTACCTCGCTTTGCAACCAAATTCAAGATTCCAACAAACCTTCGCCTTGAAACTTTTTGTCCGAAGGCTTCAAATCTTTAGTGACACTTCACAAGTGTCAAAGGCACTGGAAATTGATGATCGCGAGTTGAAGAAAGTGCAACCTCGCTAACGGGACGTTTCCAACCTTGAAACGTCACCCTTGTTCAAAAGGTGGCAGAGGAAACTCCTAACTTTTTCCACGCAGAACAGCACTTGTGAATCTGCGGTGGATCAACGGGGTAAGTGCACAAAGACTACTTGTCACAATTTACATTGGCGATTCGAAGAAGCTTCTCAGACTCATTACTATCGTGCTTCCTTATAGCCACAATTGCATCTTGTCGAATTGCCATTGGCAGTACAGAGTACCCCTCATAGTCCATATGTTCTCCAATCAAATTCACTCTTCCTGGGGATCGTGTGTAAAAATCAGGAGAGTGGCCAAAGAATTCAATGAACTTGGACTTCAAATTCTTGAACCGAATTTCAGCTTCTTTGAGTTGTGATTCACTGCCATAAACAAGCTCCAGTGTAGAGTAAATTGGAACAGGTAATTCTTCATGTTTGACCAATGAAACTTCTTCCATTGTAATAATATGTTTGTATATCTCTTTATGTAAGACAAAAACAAAAGGAACAAGTGAATAGGAAAATATAAAAGGTGACAAGAGTAAGAATATAAGGTAGTTACTGGATTGAGATGTGAGGGAGGAACAATGGATTTTGTAAGATTTGGGATTAGAAGGGAAGTGCATTATGAGAGTCGTGAAAAGTGGGGAAGTTAGGGGAAAAAGATCTGATGGGTTTGGGAAGAGGGGATCATGGGGTTAGTTAGGATATGAAGAAATCTTTGTTTGTTTGTTTGTTTGTTTTTTCATTAAATGGCTATAACTTGAGCTCGGGACCTCAAATTTGATTCTGAGCGTACGCCCATGTCCTAAATCACGATACAGACCTTCTTGAACTATCAAAACACTTATACAGGTTCATCTACTAAAAATGTTGACGGAAAGTTAACTCATTTGAGTTTTAAAGCTCTATTTCACATTTTAATCTTTCCACATAAAAACGTTCTGAAAAATTATACAGATTACACATGCAAATCGAGGTGAGGTAAAAAGGAGGTTTTTAAGCCTCGGAACACTGAATTCAATCTAAAAACAAGTGATGACCCTTTGGGTCGTCACAGAATCTTGAAAATATGTGTGAGATGGGACAGATCTAGTGAAGTGTTGACAATGATAAGCACAAAACGTTCATAAAGTATGAGCAATAATGGAGATGTAACTAGCAATAAATGGCATTTAAGTAAATATGAAGAATGATTCATCCAATAAAGGATGAATTGGATGAATGTTCCTCTGACAATGATGAATGACAAATAAATCCAAGATTTGTTCGAACTATTCTCGGATCTGGTGGAAAATTTTGGAATAATATGGGCAAGAATCTTGATAAAAAGGTAATCTTTGTAACTTTACAAGAGAGAGAGAGAGAGAGAGAAGGAGGATATTTTTGTAAAATCTGCTCTTATCACAATGAATATCACATGCCTTTTTTCTTCTCTATTTCCTTATTTATTTGAGCCATCTCTAGCAAACCCTAATAGTAAAAATGCAAAGAATATTCACTAGCATATTCTCTTTAATATCCTATTTCAAGAACTGGCCATTACTGCTCTGTCAGCGGTGCTCGACCTCAGTTATTATTGACATCTCAACCACGAATCTTACTGCTCCCTGGCTGAATCCATCCTTTATTGGGTGAATCATTCCTCCTATTTACTGAAATGTCGTTTATTGCAATTTATTCTAGTTACATCTCCATTATTGCTCATACTTTATGAACGTTGTGTGCTTATCATTGTCAACACTTCACTGGAGTTGTCCCATCTCACACACGTTTTCAAGATTCGCGTCTATAATTATTATCATTAATTAGATTTAACCCGTTATTACATAAATTTAATAGTTTAGCTGAAAGTTATACTTTTTGGTCAAAAAATTTAGCGTCGTCTATGGAGATTATCTAGTTAACTCTTTTAGTTTCTTCTAGATCTACAACTGCTGGTTACTAACATAAAAAAAAAAAAAAAAAAGAACAACAAGAACAAGAACAAGAACCTTTTTTCTCTCTGCATACATAGATCTAATATGCCAGGTAACAGAGAAGAAAGAACGAGAATAATGAGTGACCTCCCAACCAACTTCATAAACATCATCCATGAGAGCTCTGAAGCAGTGGACAAGGACAACACGCCCAATGCCTCCCCCAGGCGAGGTGGATCACCCCCTCCCCACTGCAGCATCACAAAATCTCTTGGTAAGACAACTTCCACATCCGCGGTAGAGGAGGCGCCGCCAGCAATAAAGAGCTCCTTGAGGCCTGGCTAACTGATAAGCTGACCAGCATCCTCCATAAGCCCGTTTAGGATACGACCACAGAAAACGCAAGAACTTATTTTATACCACCAGTGGACGAGCAACATGATCAACCTCCTCCTCCTCCCGCAACGACAGGTATTACTCACAATGTTGTTAGCGATGCAGGTGATGACGCTCTCACGCTCATTCTTAAAAGGATAGAGGAAATGGAAAATGAGACCAAGGTACTTCGGGACCAAATGAGAGAGCACCAATAAATGGTTGATAAAATACCGAGCATTCTTAAGCTCTTGCTGAAAAGAGATGTCAATCGGTTCGTCGAGCAGTCGTACAGTGACAATGCTGCCCCACATACCATACCAAAGACCTTTAAAATTCCGCCCTATCTGAAAATATACGATGGTACAACCGACCCTGAAGATCATGTGACTCACTACGTTACCGCCGTGAAAGGCAATGACCTCGCCGAGGAACAAGTATCCTCCATTTTACTAAAGAAATTCGGCGAGACCCTCACGGGAGGCGCCTTGACTTGGTATTCACAACTGCCTACATGCTCCATTGAAACCTTCGAGGAAATGGCAGATAAGTTCGTAATGGCCCACGCCGGGGCCAAGAAGGCCGAGGCAAGAGTAAACGACATCTTTGCTATTAAATAGTCTCGGGGAGAAGGGCTGAGGGACTTCCTCGCCTGTTTTAACCAAGTAAGAATGACCTTTGCAAATGTATCGGAAGGAATGGCGGTAGCAAATTTTCAAAATGGGCTGAGTAGAAATGTCAAGGGCAACAAGAAAGTTATTAAGTCGGCTTATGAAGTATCCCCCAACGACTTGGGACAAAATACATAACGTATATTGCGCCAAAGTCCGAGCAGACGAGGACGAACTCAATGGGCCGACCCATCGACTGACCTTGGTGCAAGTAGAATCCAGGAAGGATCGAAGAAATGATATGAAAATAGATCCCTCGACCTCACGACCTAACCAAGAACGACATCTCCCATATGTCAAAACCACCACTGCGTCCTCATCCTGCCATGAAGCGGACCCACCCCGATCAAGAACAGGTACTCACCAGAACGAGAGAGGTATGCCTCTTTTACTATCCGCTCACAATTTTGTATGTCACCTACAGAGATAATCTACGCCTTGGAGAAGCTCGGACCAAAGGTGAAGTGTCCATAAAAGATGAGGTCAGACCCTAGGACAGCTGGTCATAAACATGCTACGACAGGGAAACCTCACAAAATTGTTGAGCGATCGGGGAAGGACCAACTTTGCCAGAGGATGTGAACAACATCAAGGGCCGCAGAAACTGCCCTCTCGGACCTGCACCATCCACATGGTCACCGGTGGTGAGGATGATGCTTCCATCAATAGTGTGAAGTTAACCACAACCCACAAGCTCAAACGGTCGATCACCCACAAACAGTATGATGAACTCGAAGAAAGTATCATCTTCGATAAGTTAGATACCAACGGTTTGGCTTTCCCTCACTATGATGCTCTTGTTATCACTTTACGAATTTTAGATACTGACGTAAGACGGATCATGGTAGACGATAGGAGCGGCGCGTGCATTATGCATCCTCGAGTACTTGCACAAATGAAACTCGAGGACAAGATAGTGCCGCGCTGCATCACACTAACATGTTTTAACAATGCAGTTGAGCGAACATCCGACGAGATAACACTCCCCGTCCTAGCAGGTGGCATCACTCTGGAAACCACATTCCATGTCATGGACCAAGACACAATATACAATGCCATAATAGGGCGTCCATGGATATACCATGAGAGCCATCCCCTCCAGCTTGTACCAAGTCATCAAATTCCCAACTCCATGGGGAATATTCAGTATACGAGGGGAGCAATGCCATCCCAAGAATGTTACCGCATCGCCTTAGACTGTACGGTCGCCTAAAAAACAAAGGATAAAGAAAAAGAGGCATAGAAATCAACAGGGTCGAGGTCGGTATGCGATGACAGCAAGGATGTCATCAGAGACCCCGATATGATTGAGGCCGCAGGATCGGCCGTAGAGGACCTCGACACCATTCAGTTAGACAGCAATGACCACAGTAAGAAAGCTTACATCGGCTGCAAACTTCAGGAACCGAGTAAGTTTCGTGAATTTTTAACTGCTAACGCGAATTTGTTTGCTTTTAGCTATGCAGATATGGAGGTATCCTAAAGGAGATCGCCACGCACAAATTGAAAGTCGATCCACTCTACCCCTCCGGTGAGGCAGGTTAGGCGTAAGTTCAACTCCGTAATTAATGATGCAGTACGGGAAGAAATGGAAAAATTATTAGAAAATGGGTTCGTTAGGGAGTTGAAGTACCCACAATGGGTCGCCAACGTAGTCATGGTGAAAAAGAATAACGGCAAATGGCGGATGTGCGTAGATTTCACTGACCTGAACAAAGCTTTCCCCAAGGATTCATTTACATTACCTCATATCGACCAACTCATCCATGCAACGACCGGGCACAAACTACTAAGCTTCTTGGATGCCTACTCGGGCTATAATCAGATCCTCATGGAGGAAGATGATCCAGAAAAAACCACCTTCATCACCCACCAGGGGACGTACTACTACAGGGTCATGCACTTCGGACTGAAAAATACGGGGGCAATTTATCAAAGGTTGGTGACGAAGATTGTAACGACCTGACCGATCGTCTTACCTTCTAGATTCCCGTTATCGTAAATAAGAATCACCGTATGTGCTTTTACTATTTTATAACTTGCGGGGATGGTTAGCTAGGGATTTGGAAGAGTTCGGTTGAAATCGGAACACTTAGTTCCTTAGTTGGCTCTTAAAAGGCTAAGTTTGACTTTGGTTAACATTTTGAGTAAACAACCTCGGAACCGAGATTTGATGGTTCCAGTAGGTTCATATGATGATTGTGGACTTGGGCGTATGTTTGGATTGGGTTCTGGATGACCCGGGAGTGTTTCAGCGCTTAATATTGATAGTTGGCATCAGAAGGTTCTAAAGTTCTTTAAATTTGGTTTGAAGTAGGATTTGGTATTATCAAGGTCCAATTGGGATTCCAAGGCCGGGAATAGTTCTGTATGGTGATTTAATACTTGCACGCAAAATTTGGTGTCATTTCGAGTAGTCTAGGTACGTTTCGGCGCGTTCGGAGTAAGTTCGAAGAACTTGAAGTTCATAAGTTGATTCAATTTGGTTTGGGGTGTGATTCTTAGTTTTGATGTTGTTTTATGCGTTCTGAGGGTGCGAGCGAGTCTGTTTTATGATTTCGAACTTGTTGGTATGCTCGAATGGGGCCTCGAGGGCCCCGAATACCATGCAGACGATGCGCGGAACCTCTTTGGCTTTGGCTAATCAGCTGAAGCTCTCAACTACTGGTGCAATCGCACCTGTGGAGGGCCAGCCACAGGTGCGAGCTCGCAGAAGCGAACTAAGGATCGCATAAGCGGCCTAATGTGGGCTTCCCAATACCCACAGAAGCGGGGCAGGTACCGCACCTGCGAAGGTGCAGATGCAAAGAAATCCATCGCAGAAGCGGGATGGGGACGCAAGTGTGATGTACTCACTGCAGAAGCGAGGGAGCCAGCTGAGGGGAAGACCGCATCTGCGAGTCCCTTTCCGCAGATGCGGAGCCGTAGAAGCAAATTCACTTAAGGCAATGAGGTCGTTTAAAGACGGACTTAGGCCATGTTTTGTTCATTTATTTCACTTCTTGGGGTGATTTTGGAGCTTCTTGAGAGGGGTATTCACCTAGTAACTTGAAGGTAAGTAATTTATACCTAATGTAAGTTAAATACATAGATTATGGGTAGATTTTAACATGCAAATTTGTGAAAATTATGGTTTTAGATGAAAAATCTAGGTTTTGATAAAAATGGGATTTGACCACGAAAATGGTTATGGAATTGAGTGAAAATTATATATTTGAGTTCGTGAGGTTATGGGTAACAACTTTTTTCAAAAAAAATTCGTGGAATCCGGGCACGTGGGCCCGGGGTGAATTTTAAGCATCTTTCAATTTGGGTTGGGTAATTACTCTAATAGTTAAATTATGAACTTTTGAGCGTGTATTGATTAAATTATATAATATTTGACTAGTTTCGAATTTTTTCAGCACCGGGTTGGGGCTTTAGAGCGGAATTTGTGACGGAAAGTGAGCTATGAGACGAGGTAAGTCTCTTGTCTAACCTTGTAAGAGGAAATCGTCCCCATAGGTGACTTAAATTAATGTTGCTTCTATTTGTGGGAGGCTACATACGTACGTGGTGACGAGATTTCGTGCGTAGGTACTAATTATGCATATGTTCGGGTAGTAATAGGGCCCAAGTCATGAATTACTTGAATTGTTTGCACCTTACTTGTTAATTAAAGTGCCTAAATTATATTAGAACTTGTTGAATTAAATTGCAAAAAACCGCTAATGGAATTTGCATACATTGTGTATTAGCTTTTGATAACGGTTAAGTCAAATTCTTATAAAGTATCTTCTCTTCTTATGGAGCGGGCCGAACGCCTCGGCAATAGATAGATACATCTATGGTTCATGTCGCTCGGCCTTCGGCAGCGTACACATTATTCTGGATCGGGTCGTACGACCTCGACATAAATCGTGCTTAATAATACTTGGTGCCCAATCATACCAGATATTATGTTATGGCTTGCAAGGTTACAAATTGCAAGGAAAGTAATTTATTTGGAACTATTAAATTGTGAAAGAATTATCTGCTTCTGCTTGTTAATGAGTTATTGTCATTATTTATATAACCCATATTTATTTAGAATTTCTATTCTCATATTGTTAGCCCATAGTAAGTGTCGAAGTCGACCCCTTGTCACTACTTCTTCGAGGTTAGACTTGATACTTACTAGGTACATGTTGTTTATGTATGCACGCTACATTTCTGTACTGACCGTGTAGGATCTGAGGCAGGTGCATTAGGCGGTCCTACCGGCGCGTATCCCAGATATCCTGAGGCCTAGTGGTGAGCTGCTTCCTGAGCTGTTCTGCAGCCCCTAGAGTCTCTCTTTTGTATTTACATTATATTTATTTTATATTCAGACAGTAGTTAGAGTTTTGTACATTCTACTAGTTGCTCATACACTTGTGACACTAGGTCTTGGCACACACACTAGTAGACTTTGTGATTTAGAGTATTTATTTCACTCAGTTGTCTACGCTTCATTTATTAGATTTTCTACTCCTTAATTTCTTATTAAGTGGAATTTAATTACTCGAAAACTTACTAAAAGGGGAATAATCTGTCTAATTCACTATTTGGCTTGCCTAGCGGTTACGTTGGGCGTCATCACGACCTATAGGAGAAATTGGGTCGTGACAAAGATGTTCAAAGACCAACTCGATAAAATGATGGATGTCTACATAGACGACATGTTGGTCAAATCTAAAAGGAAAGAAGATCACATCGACCATGAGAGAAGCCCTCGGCATACTCAAGCAATACAGCATGAAACTGACCTCGAAAAATATACATTCGGCATGGCCTCAGGAAAATTCTTGGGTTTTCTAGTGTCGCAGCGAGGTATCGAGGTCAATCCCGATAAAATCAAGGCCATCGAAGGGATACCAGAGCACTTGACCATTAAAAAATAGGTCCAGAAGTTGACTGTCCATATCGCCGCCCTTTCGAGGTTCATTTCACAATCCTCCGATATGTGCCATAAGTTCTTCGGCGTACTCAAAAAGGATAACAGCCTCCAATGGACCCCTGAGTGCGTCCATTCCCTGAAGGAGTTAAAGGTGTACTTGTCATCGCCACCGTTGCTTTCAAAACCAGAACTAGGACAGCCCCTCCTCGTCTATCTCGCCGTGTCCGAAGTAGCTGTGAACGCGATCCTGGTCCGAGAAAATAAAGGTACGCAATCCCCTATCTATTACATTATCAAAACACTAATCGACGCCGAGACAAGATACCCCATCTGGAAAAACTGGCTCTGGCCTTAGTCGTAGCTTCATGAAAGCTCAGACCATATTTCCAATTCCATCAAATCTCGGTCGTCACGACTTTCCCCTTAAGAAGTATTTTGCATAAACCCGAGCTATCGGGTAGGTTGGCCAAATAGGCAATCGAACTGAGCGAGCACGATATTACATATCGGCCGCGAACGGCAATAAAGTCACAGGTCCGTGCAGACTTTGTCGCCGACTTCTATCCAAAATAATGCCCGAAGTCAAAAAAGAAGCCGTCCACGCTTCTCCCCAAACACAAGACCTCTGGGTCCTATACTTTGATGGCGCATCTAACGCGTCAGGGTTGGGCTGGGACTCGTACTCGAAGTCCCAACAGGCGAAATGATTTGCCAGTCCATAAGATGCCCGGACATGACTAACAACGAGGCCGAGTATGAGGCGGTAATCACAGGACTAAGACTAGCACTCGAATACGGGGCAAAGCGGCTAAAACTGAGCTGCGATTCTCAACTCATGGTCAACCAAGCCACAAGGACTTTCCAAATCAAGGAGCAAAGGTTACAAAAGTACCAGATCCGAGAATAGTTTGAATAAATCTTGGATTTATCTGTCATTCATCATTGTCAGGAGGAACATTCGTCCAATCTATCCCTTATTGGGTGAATCATTCTTCCTGTTTACTTAAATGTCATTTATTGCTAGTTACATCTCCATTATTGATCATACTTTATGAACGTTTTGTGCTTATCATTGTCAACACTTCACTGGATCTGTCTCATCTCACACACGCTTTCAAGATTCGCATCTAGAATTATTATCATTAACTAGATTTAACCCGTTATTACATAAATTTAATAGTTTAGCCGAAAGTTATACTTTTTGATCAAACAAAATACATATTTCAAATGGACTAAATTGTAGATCACCATAACAGAAGCAGAAGAAGGATGTGACAACTATATATGTAACATAAATTCAATTTCTCTTCTTTCCTTTTTTCATTTTTGCAATCAAGTATAGATTATATTTATACGGGTTTTACGCGTTAAACCACTAGTAGTTATACACCAATACATTTACAACACTTCTCTTACAATGTTTGAATATCAAAATTTATTTTATATATATATATATATATATATATCAAATTCAACTATGTAAATAGGCTAAAGTTTTTTTTTCGAAAATGAACAATTTTGTTTCAACCAAATATAAGTGTAAACAACTACTGGTTATGTTTGACTCTAGAACTAATTCTCTTGACTAAGCACGATCTATTTAATACACTTAAACGTCTTTATAACAGCTTCGTCTGTTTCGATACTTTTTTGTTGCTATAATAAAGTGTTGTTATAGAAAACTTATATTATAATATAATATGAATAATTAGTTTCAACAAAAATTTGACCGTTATAATAAAATATTGTTATCAAGAATGACGGTTGTAAAAAGGTCTGAGTATAACATAATTCACCAAAAAAAAACCTATGTGTTAGACAGGGAAATAGATTAAAGTTAATAAAATAAATTATGAAACGAAACGGGATTCCTTCAATCGTCGGTAATTCGACTAGAAAACAGAAAACCTTTGAACCTATAACCATTCACTTTTCGCAATTAAGGCCTTATTTTTTTACGCTTAATATAGGTTTGAATCTTAATTATTCAGGTTTTAAATATTAAGTTTATTTGTTTTTCAAGTCTGAATTTGAATATTTTTTATCTTAATAATTAAGCGTGTTTATTTATTTTTTTACTTCACAATCACTAAATGAGTCTGAATAGGTCTGTATGATTAAGATCTATAATAGAGACTTAATTTCATTAAGATGGTATCGTCCATATCTATTATTAACTGCTGCCACCGCCTACCATTATCAACTACCACCATACCACCATACCACCCACCACCGCTATACTCAACCACCACCACCATACTCAACCACCACGACCACCATTATCCTCCATCATAACCGCCACCATTATCGACTACCACCACCCATCATTCCCACCACCATCATGCTCAGCCACAACCAACACTCATCCACTTCAACTATCACAACTGGCCACCCCATCACCATCAACAACCATAGCTTGCATTGCCCATCATTATAAACTACCACCACCCACCGCCACCTTCCTCAATCATAACTACCACTACTACTCGCCATTATTAACTATCACCACCCGCCCATCGTCCTCAATAATAATCGCCACCAGTATCAATCACAACTAGCTACTACCCTGAACCACCACCATCAACCAAAATATTCACCAACCACCGCCTTTAGTTGGCATTTACAAGCACCACTATTAGCCATCACCACCAGCAACTACCATATTTTCAAAAAAATTATATATTTTATTGATAAAATATTAAACTAATTAGTATCTTATTCGAATTTTATATTTATTAATTTTTAAATAAACATAAATTTTATATATTCAGATGTTCAAAATCAAACAGTCGATCATATAGTATTCAAATCTTCATACACATTTTAATATTTAGATGTGTATTCACATTCTGATATCTTACTTTTAATACACTTCTTGGCCTAAGATTGCTTGATATTTTAGAAAAAAATTCTTTCCTAACATGTTAGTTTTAGGCAACCTGTTTTTAAGTTACTCCGTTTGTTTACACAATAATAGCGACTACTCAAACTAAAACTCAACCGGTCTCTGTGCCCTCATTTTCACGCCTCCCTTGATTCTTTCCCAATTTATTACGATACCAGCAACAACTTGGCCGCCCGATGGCCCCAACCTTTTATGTTTAAACTTCTTATTATGTCCTCATCTTTTATATAATTATAAAAGAATGTATAATAAAAAATCAAATAACAAATTGCCTCGACACTTCGACCAATTTACGAGGATATGCCACTCACGGCCACAGAAATGATACGGTCACCGAGTTTGCTTTTCAGAGAAAAAGATACGAATTGTAGCTGATTAAAAGTTCCATTTCACTGTTTAGCTCAATAACCAAACAAGGACAAAACGAAGAACAAATCAATTGCAAAGCCACAATCTTTCTGTTGCTATCATTCAATAATAGAAACAGAAAATGAACATTGGAAAAAAATTAAAAAGGATTTAATTCTTCAATAACAATCCACAGAGGGAGTTAAATTTTCAACACAACAAATTCACTTCAAATTATATAAACATATAACAATATATATTTTCGAATTTCTCTCGATACTCTAATGTTCGTTGTGCGTCTCTCCCTCTCTGTGAGACGCGAATAACAGCAGCAGCAGCATTGACGGAGATTGCAAAATCGATATCTCCGTAATTCATCATTTGAAATTTGACGATAAAGGTAAAAAGGATGCGTTTTGACGTGTTTTTTGATTCCTTTTAAACCTTAATGATTTTCGCTGCTTTGACGACCGGATTCTCCCTCGCGATCGCTTCTCGGCCGGCGGATTTGTAGTCGTAGCTACAGTCATGACGATCGGAGTATCGGTGCTCACCGCAGAACAATTCGCCGCACCGGCACCGGAATCCGGTCAATCCTACCTTCCTCCGACAACCGGAGCAACGATTCACCTCTCTCTTAGCCGGCGGTACGCTTTTATCCTCCTCCTTTACCATCAGATGTTGACTCGTTCTTTCCAGATCGGACTTCCTCTCCGGCGACGACCTCAACAAGCTAAATCGAGCCGATCTTTCAGATCTAGCCAATTTCTCTGCGAACTTGTGAGGAATCGTGATCGCCGACCCCGTCGGCGAGCTGGCGGAAGTTGAGGTAGCAGCGGTGGTGGCGTTGAAGCATTTTTGACACATATTATTGGTGGCTGGATTTCCGGTGACTCCACAATTATTGACGCAAAGCGTTATCGTTTCAGGTACGGCCTTGAACTCCGTCTCTTCTTTCTCCGTTCTCTGAGCCATTTTTTTAAAACTTTTTTTTGTGTACAAAAATTAAATTAACAAGCAACTCGATTTCCTTGCTTTAATATAGAGAGAGAAAAAATATGAAATTTGTAGAGAGAGAAAAGGAGAGAGTGGTTTGTGGTTTGGTTGGAAGAAGAAATGGGAAAGAGGGGAAGGGGAAAGGGAGGTTTTAAGGAGGAAGAGAGGTCGGTAATGGCGATTGAATAATGGCCTCATTGGATACGCGTATCAGGCAAATTGTGGAATGGGGAAATGGATTGACGATAATGCCCCTGAGAATTTATGGGTTAATTATGGGGAATTTGGTGGGTTGAGGCCTAAGGCTGAGGTGGTTCTAGATTAGGTCTGACGTGTTATTTACTTAATCGTCACCTTTGGGATACTATTTTTTAAGTAACAATAGTTTCTTTTCTTTTTCTTTTTGTATTAAGGTGACCTCTTTTGAAAAATGGGGGATATTTTTATACAGGCTGGATAAGGAATGGAAAATGACTCCTTTTCTTAGAGGACAGCTTATAGATGCAAGCTTTGAACTCCTGGCGTCCCCATCCCTTCCATCTCTCATAATTGAAGTAGATGCAACATATCAATTTCTTTATACAGTTATCAGAAGTATTTGATTGTTGGAATTCTTTGTCCTTGAAAAAAGTTGATAGTTGAGTAACAAATAAGAGCAATAGATATCACATCAGTTCTATCAGTTTTAATCCTAAATTATCAGGGAATACTGGACAAGTTTGGTACGACGGAATTTTTTTATTTTCTATTATTTGTTTGCATAAAATAGTTTGGAAAATATTTTTCTAGATATCATATTTTCTTGAAATTGGAGGAAAATGAATTTCCTAAACAAGTTAGGAAATCATTTTCCAAAAACTCCACCTACCCTCACTTCTAACCCCAACCCCCTCCAACTTCAATTTTCAGTTTTTTTGCGCTAGCCACCCACCCCAACCCTCGTCAACCTCCCCCTCCCCCCCGTATTTTCTTTTATATTTTCAGTTCTGGCTTTTTCATTTTTCAGTTTACAGGTTCGAAATTTTACGAGTTCCAAAGTTATGAGTTCGGAGGTTTATATGTTTGGAAGTTTGCGGGTTTAGAAATTATAGAGTTTACGGGTTCGAAAGTTTATGAAATTTGTAAGTTCGGAAGGTTGTTGGTTCGAAAATTTATGACTTTTATGTTTATTGTATCTAAATTATTTATGAATACTCTTGAGAAGTTATTTTTCTTAATTTGCGTATCAAACATCCAAAAATGAATAAGATTACTACTTATTTTTTTTAAAAATATTTTCTTAAAAATATTTTTCATTATACCAAACACACCCCAAAAGCAAAAGATTTCCTACCTTTTTTTTTGCTATTGAGTCGCTAACCGAATATTTGGAGTATAAAAGACAGTCTGAAGAAAAAAAATAAAATGTAGACTGACTAAAGTCTTTGAGAAATATATAGATCTGATATTTGATCGAAATATCATAAAGATATAAAGGCGGAAAAAACAGGGGGGGA
>MCJB01028083.1:23480-116141 GCA_002018475.1 Nicotiana obtusifolia
GGGGGGGGGGGGGGGGGGGGGAAATAGTATGTTAATGGCTTGCTGAAAGTAGTTGGAAGCAATTAGTTTCAATAATAATAGAGTAAGTTTGTGTGTTAATTCTAATTGTTTCCATCTAATCTAAGTCCATCTTAAGGTTTAAGTTTAAAAAAATTAATGCTTTATTATTTTTGAACTTTACATATAAAATAAAAAGTTTACTAAGGTTCGATATTTTCCTTATTTCTTTTACAAAAGTAAAATGTTTACCTAGAGTTACAGATACTTAAAAAAAATAGAACAATCAGTTCGATAAGAACCTTAGTATTAGTTATTCCAACGAACAATTAATCTACTTATATTTCTGGTTTAAGAAAATAGGTTAAATTAAGTAACTTCATATAAGTTTGTGGTATAATGTCGACCCATTTCTACTTTCATATTTTATCATATTTGCATGAGTACTAAAGTTTAGGTCACCGACAAGAGTTGTGATGGAATAGTAAGTACTTTTTTATCCTTAACTAGAGGTCTCGGGTTCAAGCCCTGAATATGGGATCGTATTTGTTAGGAAGGACTTTACCTTTCAATGTGGAATTTTTTTATATGAATTTGGATTTAATCAAGTTTAAATGTGAGTATTGGATATTAGGTGAAAACTAAAAATAAGTTTAGGTCAGAATCAGAGAATCATTAAGCAAATATCAAAACACAAAAGGTGAACAAGATAATAACATTAAAGGCACAAGTTGATCCTCTGGTCTATTTTTCTGATAAATTTTGTGTAACATTTAACTTCACAATTCTTACCTTCAAATGGCTGTCTCCTCTTGACTTACCAAAGTTATTAAAAGTTGGTCACTTGAGCACGTGAAATGATACTAAATAAAAATTCTCCAAACTTCTATAGCAAATTGCAATACAACTTGGTTTCCTCTTTTCTTACTCACCACTTGACATGATTTGTTTAAAGACGGCACCTTTATTTATTTATTTATTTAAAAAGAATAAAACCATATCTTTTGCCTAGAGGACATAACATGATAATTGATACATGCAACATGAGGTTATATTTGGAATTTTACGCAAACCTCGTACCCCACAAGTTGAGCGGCTTTGAGTTGATAAGTGAAAAAGAAAGGATAAAGGCAAATGTCTCAGCTCCAGCTTTTACAGCCAGCCCACTCTGACCGTCTCTTTTCCTTTCCCTTGGTGTCACTCTTATGGAAAAAAAAATTATTCTGATATTTATATGAAAATGTCTTAATTTACTATAATTATAAATGATAAACTAATTTGAGATTGGTGCGTTTAGTTAATATGATAGAAAACTAATTTTTTGAAATAATTTTTTTGATATTTAGTTGAAGAGTAGAAAAATTTTCAAAAATTTATATTTTTAAAGAGTGATAATATGTACAAATTTAATATTGTTAGGAGGAAGTTTTTGAGTTTTAAAAATTAACTTTTGTTAAAGAGAGCGTATTTTAATTTTTTTTTTTTGTACGCTCAAGTTGGAGGAACGCTTGATTACGAGAAAGTTGAGGCCCCTAGGCGCATCTGTTTTTTTTGGCTGCCATTAGAGCAAATTTTTAATCCAATACCCATTCGGTAAGCATTTAGAGATAGATAAAAAATATTTTTATGCTTATTTTATCGCTTGGTCTTTTCCTCAAAGACGAGTACACTTGAATTAGTGTTAGACTACGAAAGAGTTAGATAAGGAGGATGAAAAGTTGAATAATTTCGAATGTTAATAGTAGAAACAATAACACGAAGTTAAGAGTTGAAACTTGTAAATGACCATAACTTTCACTCAAAGATCAGTAAAGTCATATTCCCAATTTAATAAAAAAGAATCTTTAAGAATATGTTCTGTCAACTAAACACCACAAAGATTTATTTCTTACAGAACATTATTTAAAAAAAAAATATTTTAATCATATCATGCACTTTGATTTATTACTTGATCATAAAAGGAATAACATTATGACAAATCGCATATTATTAGTTTTATGTAACTTACCGATTGAAAGTAAATAAATTTTTAACGACATCCTCGGGCACCTTGAGCACTGACGTGCATTGTTTATATAGGTGTGCTTTAATTGCCTTTGTTGCTGGTCTCCGCGTCCATATACGCTTCCTTGAAAGATTCTACGGCCACATAATGGACCCTCCCTTTATGCTTTTGAGAAGAAGGAAATGACGGGGGAAGGTTTATCCTTCTCTTTTGTTTGGTTTGTCGCAAAAATATAATTTAATTAGACGGAAAAGAAACAATTTTGTTTTGGTTCTTGATTTCCTCTCAAGCTGACAAGCCATATTAAAAGAAAGAGCATAATTGCGTTACTTTGCTTAGAAATAAGGGGATTAAAATGAAATGAAGGAAAGTCGAAGCCTTTTCCTTCCCTTGTAGAATAAAGATAGAGGAGTACTACTTTTCTATTGAGCCCACAAAATTATTCTCCATTATCATTTGTTTTCGGATAACAATTGTATGTTGTCTTCTATTTTTCTGTTTTTACTTTTTCCCTTTCTTTAATTTATCTAATTATTTTCTGACACAAACTTGCTATCTCATTTAATTTTTCTCCTCTGTTTTCCTTTTCGCTTCTCTTCCTTACTTTGATATATAGAAAAAAAAAAATATAAGAACTCAAATTGCAGCGTAAATGTCTTGGTTCATGTCACTTAACTTATCAGCGGAGAATGGACTGTTTTTTCTAACGTTCAAATCAGTAAAAGTCCATTAAAAGATCGTTGAAAGAAAAAGAAAAAAAAATGGACGACATAGCACTGGAAAATATAAATGAAAGAGACATAGTTTTACTTGAGTGCATATACTTCTTGTAGTTATAACCTGAAAAGTAATGTCGGTGTTCTTTCTCATTTTTGTAGTGGAATTTGGTCTTCTCCGAAATTAAGTATTTGGTTCGCGCATATAGATCAAATGGATCAAATGTTCATTTGAGATTTGGACTAGTTGAAAATAAAGTTAAGAAATAATACATAAGTAACAGTCTCTGCAATTATTTTTTTTAAAATTTATTAGGAGTACTACTTTTCAACTCTTCTTTAAGTGACAAACCAGAAAAAGAAAAGATTTCATCCTCAGATAATCGTCAAGTAAAATAAAAATAAATAGTAGTTGAATCTTTGACGAAGCTAGTAATATTGAGACCAAAAGTTTCAAATTACATATTCCAGAAAAAAAAAAAAAAGGCACATTCAATTTAAATGTTACTCATATTCTTCTTAACTAGTCGTATATTAGATTAGATCAGTTTCAACCACTTAGTTGTGTAACTATAGATATATGGCTTCGTACTCTTTAACAAAAATAGAATTAAATTGAAAAAATTTCACTTATATACACTAAGTTAACCAATTGATATACTGTACTTGCACTGAAAAGAATTAAACTTATAAAATAGAATAGCAAGGAGAAATTCTTGTTGTACAAAAAAGTAGTTCACCTAAACCAACGGTAGTTAATTAGCGAGAAAAAAACAAAAGAAAAAACAAATAGTTCATGAATTATGAAAGAGGACTCATTGGCTGCTAGTTTCTTACGTGGCAAGTTGTGAACTAGGGTGTATACTTGTCTCTTTTTGTTAGTTCACATGTAATATCTCCCAAAAGTGGTCCCCACATATCAACTTCCTGTGGGACCAGTCAAATGCGGCCCCACATTTTCCTTTTAATTTTGCTGATGAGGATTGGGTCCTACTTTAGTCTTTCTGTTTCTTCTTTTTTCCTTTTTGTGTTTTTTGGAGTACTATTCAAATCCAGGCATAGAAAAAAGTTCCAGTTCGAATCCAAATTTGTGCAAGTATATGATTGGGTAAATATTTTATTTGTCATAATGTCATAATAAAATTTCATATTATTATCATAATTTAACTTAATATTTACTCATTATTTATTTATGTTATCAATTAATATTAGTAAATAAAAATAATTATAATTACCGTTTAAGTAACCTCATTGTATAATAATTTAATGTTATCATGCATACTAACTTAAATTGTTTTACCATAATTTTTTTATGGTAAAAATATATTCGCACCGAATATTTAAATTAAATTAATAAATGAAAGGCATATATCTTGTACAAATATTTTTTAACACTTAACTACAATTAACTAATTAATATATATTTTTACTTCTACGGATTCTTAAATTAATTATTTAGTTAAATGTAAACATCCATGCGAAAAAGTATTTACTACTGTAGTTTTTATCGAGCGTAAGAGAACAAGAACCCAAAAATCCAGGGGAAGGCTGGGAGGAGAAGCAAGAGCCGATATTGTTGCGAAACAGGTTGGCTAACCAGCATTGCTGAGATTGCACATGACACACTTTGTAATCATTTACATCACCTTCTCCCCACCCCAAACCCCCAAAACAATCCACACCCCTCTTAAAAGTCAAATCTTTTTAACCTTTCTGGAGATTTTATGGAGAGTTGTCAAAACCTTCACTTCGCCTTCAGATAAAAAAATCTCAAAATTCAATTACCAAGAATTGGGAGGATATGGAAATCTGAGAAGAGAAGTATCTCAAAATACTTTGCCTTCAGATAAAAAATTGATATGGACCACCCAAATCCTTCAAAGGGGGGAAAAATGGCATAATTCTTGTTTACCTTAAAATATATGTAAGAATGTTATTAGTTTCATTCTTTTATATTAAAAGACTGTTAAAATTTTATCCATTCTAATAAAAAACTTGGATATTATTAAAAAGTGCATCTCCGAAAATCATATACTTCGACACCTACTTAGGCGCCTTCCTTTGAAATGAATCTTTGGTAGAGGAAAATTAGGAATATTTTGAAACTGTTGGCTAGAAAAAGAGAAACAAGAGTGACAATAGCAGCCATAGTATTAATTCAAGTGCCCAAGTGACAGGTAAATTATAGAACAAAAGATTGCTGCATTTGCATGTGCACCTTACACATGCAATATCCCATTCATCACCCCTGTACTACTTTGTTTTCCCAAAGCATAGAAAGACAAAGCTGTCTTTGGCTGTTGGCAACCCTCGTGAGAAATTTTTCAATGAAAACACACCACACAGTAGAAGGAAAAGGGGAAAACGCAAACAGTGGTTTTGAAACTGTGTCAAAACATGTGAATGATTCAAGCCAGGAAGCGTCTACCATATACAAATTTAGTAATATAATTATTTTGGCCTCGACCATACTCACTTCTTCCCAAAATAAACACTTTCGTTTTACAAGGGGTTAACCACGGGAAAATAATCCTTCTGCACTTCCTCATATATCACCTCCAATACTATACTTATTTCCTTTTGGATCGTTTGATTCGGAACAAAATTATCCTAGGACATCAAAATTATCGTTTGGTATAAAATTTATAAAACACTAATACTAATAACTAAAGGATGAATAAACATAATTCTCGATTTGTACACAAACTAGCATCCCAATCCCAGTAACCAAACGACTCCAGGGAGTTTCTATTGTTTTTTCTTTGCATAATATCTCAGGTCCACATGCACCGCGACAATGGTCATACGACTCACACCCAAGAATAGCAAGGAATTAACTGCCGGAGTCTGACACCCCAAAAATGATGAACGCTGCAATAAGAAGGCCAGAAACAATTGAAGGTGGTAACCTTTTGAGAACTAAAAATCTAAAGTAAGAATGCCTGAATTTTCATCCAATCTGATTTTCTTACCCAGCAACCCTGAATTTCTTATTCGAAAAACTCATTTTTCTTTAAAGAACAGGGTCGAAAAGGATTTGATATAAAGAAACTTCTTTTATACTTAACGAACACCAACTTTTATGTTACTAAGTTGGAATCACTACATAAAAGGATAACCCAAAAGAATGTCCATCACAAGCACAAACAAGCACTAAAGATGTAACCACAACATTCCTTGCTCGATTCCAGGATGCCTTGTGCTTCTTTCTCTCAACCCTATGTAATCCTAGGCACCTAACAACAGTCGTCAACAGAGAACCCCAACGGTGTAGAAGACAACTTTGATAGTACTGCAGCTCATAAATTCAGAACCTTCCATTATATCTTGTCAAGCTTTTCAGCCTTAACAACTGGGTTGGCTTTCGCAATAGCATCTTGAGCAGCCTTGTGATAATCATAGGGACAGTCATGCTTGTCAGAGTAGCGATGGGTTGAGCAGAAAAGATGCCCACATCGGCAATTGAAGCCAGTCAAACCAACTCGTTTCCTACAGGTATTGCACCGCTTTGGCCCCTCTTTAGGCTTCTCTACATTGTCATTCTCCGGTGGTACGCATAGAACTTGCTTGGGTATTACCATGGACTCTGCCGGACCTTCCTGAACACCCACAGCAACATCAACAGCTTTGGCACTCGTGCTTGAACTTCCATTCACAAAACTCTCAATAGAAGAAGCAGCAAGTTCAGCTTGTTCTTGCTTAAACATCACGTCCTTGTAGCACTTTGAGCACATGTTCATTGTTGTTGCAGTTCCAAAAAACCCACAATTGTTAACACAAAGGGTAGGAGCTTGAGGAGCTTGGCAGCCTGCGTCATTTTGCTCCATCTTAAATTTTCCTGGAAAAAAGGATGGAGTTAATGTACCATTCTAGCAACCGCAGGATACAATATCCCTAATTTCATTTTACCCCACTGTATTGCATGCGTTCTTACAGAGAATAAATTGCACTAAGCCAACATTTAGCCAGAGGCCATTGGCACATATTGACTGAGAAAGTAGTATCAAAACTGCCAAGTATACCAAGTTATATTGGAAAGCAAAAACTTCTCATTTCCTTGAAAGGCAATTCATGATGGTAATTTATTAGCTGACACATGATGATGGACTGCATTCACTTGCAGTAATCCGTTTGTATGTCCGAGCAGCAGCATCGGAAAAAGGCAAGGTACAACCAAGACCTCAAGAAAATGACAGAATCAAACACCAAAGCTACACGTGTTATTCTTATGCTAATGTATCCTAATTGTCTGACGACCAACCAATAGCTAGCTACCTACCACTTAAGCATCATAACTAAAATACATATAAATTTCATTAACCATGTATTGCCTCCATATCTTGTTCTACAAGGTGAAATCACGCCTTCAGAGACTGCCAACAAGAACTATGACCATATTGGGTCCACAAACTATAATCCACCTTGTGTTGTTACCTTGCCCCACGGATACATCAATGTACTCACCACTACCCCATCTCCTTCTTAAAAAATCACCACAAGCCCATAGCCGGAAGAGCTAGACATGACTGTACCCATTAAGGATTATCAAAAGGAATAGACAGGGTACAAGGAACAGGTGCTACTAAATGGACACTGTTCCAGTCAGTTGTAAGTTTGTAATAGGCCTTATTATCAAGGCTAGTACCCATCGTCCCTTAGGCCGAACATTCTCAAATTCAGATCTAGACCACCTATATAGCATATTAAAATTCACTACCTTCCATTTAAGGTACTGCCACAATTATACGTACTTATGAAGCAGATCAACCGTGGAAGTCAAGAATATACAACAGTGAGGCGGTCAATGAAAATTCGTTGGGGAGGTCCGACACTTGAGCTAAGCTAAGTACTTGTAAGGGTCGCATAACACATGTATGGCCAGACTGTAGAAGGTTGGAGGGAAACTTTGCAGACTTATATGGTAAGTCAAAAGGGAGCCGGAAACTAAGAAGGATGAGAAAAGGAAATGATGACTAACAGCTGAAGGCTGTGTCGCCCTAGAAAATGCTGAACAAAGAGAGATGCATGTAGGAGGTAACTGCATTGAAAGCAATCAAACTAAGCTCAGATATAGAACACCAAAACTAGCCCCACATGTTCCTCTCACCTCAGCGACAAATAAGCTTTGGAGAAAAAATATACCATTTCCAAAACAGTTGATGAGTAGAGAGAGTAAGAGCAGCAGCGCACTGAAAACTTAGCAATTGGGGAGAATACCACCTCCGCAAGCCAAAAAATATTATTCTTCTTACTCCACTATCAGGAAGCCAGCAAACACTTTCCACATAGGATACAGTGACAGAATACCCCAAAGATAGCTTGACAGTATCCTAAGCAGACTTCCATATGCACACATCCTTCAGCGAGACAACTATGATTATTGAAGGTGCTAAGACGGGACACAACTTAAGATTACATGCGAGGAAAATTATCTAAAAGAACCTATAGTTTCACAGAATAAACACGGACTCAACAAAAACGAAACACAATAGGAGCAAATATTGGTGAGAATAACTAGTTGGAATTCAAGCATAATTATAAAATCACACTTATATTAAAATCTTCTTATCATCTGTCTGTTCGTGTAGAGATAGATATTAGAGCACCTCTACTTTCACAAATCCTTAATTTCCCGATAAAAGTACATCAATGGAGCTACTTGGGGATTGAGGCATAAATGGATATGAATGCACCAGAGGTCAAAGGGCCATACCAATTCTCCCCAATCTTTCTCCTAAAATAAAAGAAACTTAGGATACTATTGAAAGGGCTCTCATCACCTTCAAGGAAATCCATTATAGTATAAGTGGAAGATTCTAAACTCAGCCAATAAATCCAGTCCATAGCCACGTTGTGGATTGATAGTAACTTAAAATTTTGAGATTTCTTCATGCTTACTATAACTTTTTGTTGATAAAGCTATATA
Source organism: Nicotiana obtusifolia (assembly GCA_002018475.1). Lineage (NCBI taxonomy): Eukaryota > Viridiplantae > Streptophyta > Magnoliopsida > Solanales > Solanaceae > Nicotiana > Nicotiana obtusifolia. The sequence continues at coordinate 32,125 of MCJB01028083.1, forward strand.
AAAGAAAAAAGCTAGATGCTTTTAATATTTTATAATTGCTAAAAGATAGTACCAAAGCTGAGCTAATGAATCTCTATTCATCTCCCTCTCTGACAAAATCAACAAAAGCATGACTCATAGAATAAGAGCACGCAAGTTTAGCTATTTTGGTTTGTTTGGACTGAATCAAGTATAAACATCCTTGCTGAGATCAAAAGTGAACTGACAACTACACCCTACTACCCAATTTCAATTTGAAACAATTTTTTTTTTTAAAAAAAAAAAAAAAACTCTCACCTGTTCGCAGAAGACACAGCAAAATCCTTTCTTTGGAGAATTTTCGCCTCCTATCCCTTCAAAAAAAACAAACAAACATATTAAACCACAGAAAACCTACAATACCACTTCAAACACTTCAAAAAAAAGTAAAAATAATACAAAACAAAAGATCAAAACCATAAAAAGTCAAAAGGGTATAATTTTGCAGCGATAACCAAACCCAGTAAGAGAAAAAGGGGAAAAAAGAAGAAGAAGAAGAAGAAGAAGAAGAAAACTAACCCTAGAAACGAACAGGAAAAAGTCTGGAGAAGCCAGAGAAGAGAGAATAGAAGAAACTGGAGAAAAGGAGAAAAAGAAATTATTTATTCTTATTATATAGAGGTAGAAGAGTGAAAGTGGAGTTGTACGTGGAGGTGGAAAAGTAGTTAGCATACTTAACACGTGTTTATTTTTAATTGGAAATTGTAAAGATTTTAGGAGCTAATATCCAATTGAAATGGGAAATAGGTGAAAAGGCGGTGGGCGTGAGGATAGGAGATTGTACCAGAAAAAGCAGTAGTTTTACGTGTTCACGCATGTTGGGCTTCGGCTTTGTTTAGTGGACTAATATGTTGATCTGAAAGAGGGCGAGTCATGTGAAACGTGGCATGTTACGTGCTGTTGCTTCTAACCGGCTTATCAATTCAAATTCAAGTTGTCGTTCGAAAAAACAAATTACTATCTTTGTACTTGTGTTTGTTCTAGTTCTAAGCCTGAAATGGGGCCGGTTGATCGTTTTAACCCGGCAACCCGACCCTTAGCTAGCGTGAGTACTGTATGAGCTGTTAGTTTTCGGACTGATAATCAAAAAATAATTAACGTTCGCAAATTTATTAAAAAATAATAATTATTTTAGTTGAAACATGAAAATTTCAAGCATAATATGTTGGATTATAGAGTTTCTGCATATAAATTTCAAGCACATTATATTGGAACTGCAACACATTATGAAATTCCAGCACACTATGTTAGAATCTCATATGTAAAAAATTTGTGCTCTGACATATTATACTGGAATTATTCCAGATTTTAAGGGAATATTTTTGTTCTTTTATTTTTACATAAAAAAATGACTAAATCGATTATTTTTAAAACTGTGACTATTTTTCTATTATTAGTTGTAAATCAGACTATTTCTTATTTATCCCCTTAACTAGCTCATGTAACTGTAGCAGATTCAAGTTGGCCCAACTCTCTAGCGGGCTTCAGTTGCTTCTAGAATTTTTGGCCCATAACTAAAAGACCATATCTTCAAAAAAAAAGATTTTTACCGAGATGTACTATATTATATAGCAAAAATTATATGGTGTATGTAACTTATACACCATATTTATCATACATAAATACACTTTGAAATAATTATAATTCGTTTTGAGAATTAGTGTATCGTTGTGATTAAGAGTTGAGGTTGAGACCCTCGCGCTTCCATGAGGTTTGTTATGTTTGGACCGGGCTGCGTGTCGCAGTGAAGTTATATTAGGACGAGAACCTTGTGGTTAGTTTATATGTTTTGATTCTCCCTTGTAGAATTGACTCGTAGTATGGTACTGATAGAGAGTTGTGTCTGTCAGGCTTGTTGGATAGTTCTCTCATGTGTTTCTCTTTGCATATTCGATTATATTCGCATTGTGCTTATTGGGTTTTAGCTCGCGAGGTGTGTGCCCAGGTGGCGTTAGATGTGACTTGTTGATTCGGGTGAATAGTTATGAGGTTTTAAAGTTTCTTGCATCATTGCCAGTGTTGTGAAGGTTTGCAACAGGGTTGTAGCTGATATGGGGCAAATTGCCAGTGCTGGATTTGATTATGGGCAGCTATTCTGATCATAGACTTTGTTATGGGCGTATGTGTGATGTGTACGCCATGTGGTTGTACCTTGTGGGGGTAGGCGTGAGTTTTTGCAGCTGGTTGAGGTTGATGTCTTGCATTGATGTAGGAATCTGATCTTTGAGAAATGATCGGATGGTAAAATTTTTGGTTCTAAGGTTTATTAGTGTGGGTGGAAGGAATAATTTTCAGTCGAGATGGTGTTGTCGGGCTTATGTAGATTGCAGCGACATGGGGTTACCCATGGGTGTATGTATGGTAAGTTCACTCAATAATTGGATGACTTCGAAATGGTTCTTGGCACGTTCGAGGAGGAACGTTTGTTTAAGAGGGGAAGAATGCAACGATTCGTCCAGTCATTTTGAGAATTAGCGTCCCGTTCGGTGGTCTAAGGTCTCGAGCAGCTTTGTATTATGTATTATGACGTGCGTGTGTGGTTGAATTCGGATTTCGGATGATTCGGGATTGATTTGGAAAAAAGATTCTTGCTTTAGAAGCTTAAATGAAAAGAACTGACCGAAGTTTTCGCTTTTGTGTAGACGACACCGGAAATGATGTTTTGATGATTCCAATAGCTTTGTATGATGATGTTGGACTTAGGCATGTGTCCGAATTTGGAGGTCCGTAGGATAAGTTGATGCAATTAGGCAAAAATTAGAAAGTTGAAGGTTTGGAAGGTTGAGAGGTTTGACCGAGAGTTGACTTTGTTAATATCGGGTTCGGATTTCGATTCTGGGAGTTGGTATAGCTCCATTTTGTCATTTGGAACTTGCATGCAAATTTCGACATCATTCCGGGTTGATTTGATATGATTTGGCGCGAGCTGTAGAAGTTGAAAGCTTATAAGTTCATTAAGTTCGATTCGAGGTGTGATTCACAGTTATGACGTTGTTTTATGTGATTTGAAGCCTCGAGCAGGTCTGCATTTTATGAAACTTGTTGGTATGTTTCGACGGGGTCCCGGGGGCCTCGGGTGTTTTCGGATGGACTACGGGCCATTTCCTCATGTTTTGAAATGTTGGTTATGTCATCTGGTTTTTCTTCATCGCATTCGCGTCAAAGGCATCGCGTTCGCGTAGCGTAATTTGGAGGCAGGCAGAAATTGTTCTTCGCGTTCGCAGTTAAAAGTTCGCGATCGCGTACATGGGAGTTCTACTTCATCGTGTTCGCGTATGCTGTTTCGCAATCGCGTAGTGGGTGACCAGGCTAGGGGAGGCCATGTGTGTTAGCCTTCACGTTCGCGGAGCGTCATCGCGTCCGCGTAACTTTAGATCCTTATTGTATCGCGTTCGCACCTCCCTTTTCACGTTCCCATCGAACAACCTTGGCAGCGGATATTTTTCTTCTTCGCGATCGCATACGAATTTCCACGATCGCGATTCATGTTACCTGGGCAGCAGATATTAAATTCCAAAATCGAGGGTTTTGTTTCATTTTTCATCTTTTGAGCTAGAGCCTCGGATTTGAGCGATGTTTGAAAGATTCTTCACATGTTGGTTTGGGGTAAGTGTTCTATTCCGGGATATGATTTTATTTCACGATTCCATCTTTATTTTTATCGTTAAATTAGTGGTTTGAGTTAGGGAAAAATGAGAATTTTGTGAAAACTTTCAAAAATGTAAAATGATGATTTGAAGGACGAATTGATGTCAGAATTGGACAAATTTGGTATGATTGGACTCGTATCGGAATAAGTATTCGGATTTTATGAATTTTATCAGGTTTCAAGGTGCGGGCCCGGGGTTGATTTTTTAATTTTTTTAAAGATTGAAGCTTTATTATCCGGATTTATTTCCTATGGTTTTTTATTCATGAGATGAAGTTATTTTGGCTAGATTTGAGTTGTCCAAAGGTTATTTCACACGATAAGGTCATTTTGGAGTATCGGTCAAGCTTCTTTGAGGTAAGTATCTTGCCTAACTTTGTGGGAAGGGGGGGGGGACTACCCCTTAGGATTTGAGTCATTTGTGCGAATTGTGTCATGTGAAGGCCGCGTACGCAAGGTGACTAGTATGTACTCCGGCTTATTTATGAGAATTTTACGTTTTAGACTCTTAGGTTCTTATGTCTATTAAAAATGAAGTTGTCTTATCATGTTAAATCCTCCACTTACTAAATTCATCCTTATGTGTCTTATTTGGAGATTGATCGATTAATGTTCTTCCCTTGTTGCCAATAAACTCTTATTGACCTTAATTGAAGTTGTTGATATCTTTTCCGTAATTGCTTATCCTTAATTGAAGTTATCGATGTCTTTTTCGTAATTTCTTATCCTTAATTGAAGTTATCGATGTATTTTTCCGTAAATGCTTAACCTTAATTGAAGTTAATATTATCTCTCTTGTAACTGCTTAATTTTTTATTCATGTTACCTCTCTTATCGTCGAGTTATACTTAAGTGGAATCATTGTTACACATTATCCCTCCCCTTGTTGAGCTATTCTTGTTGAAACCATTATTAACTATGGTGTCTTCCATTATGAGCTCGTTCTTCCGTTTCTTTGTGTTCTATAGTTCTTGTGTTGATTTACTTGTCGTACTCTCGTGTTATTGTTGTTGTTGTTAATGTACTTATTGTTGTTGAGCCGAGGGCTATGCATGGTTGTGATATCGAGATTGTTTGAGGAAAAGTGGTGGCATATGGGCACATGTGATGAAAGACCTTATGTTGTGTGTTATGTTCTTTGGCACACGTGGTATCATTGAGAGGATTATCGGGGTGTTCACATGTGAGTTGTCCGTGCTATTGTTATTATTGATATTTATACATGCGGCGTGACAAGGCGGGCTATATATGTAGGTTTGCGCATGTGGCGAGACAAGGTGAGAATATTATTATGCGCGTGCGACGAGACAAGGCGGGCATTTACTTTATTATTGCACACGTGGCGAGACAAGGTGGGCTATGTCGGGGAATGATTTGTGATGGACTTGTGATGGCCTAGGGGCATTGTTACTGACGATATTTATATAGTGGCGTGCATACCTTGTGTGAGTTTTACATTGTACGTTTTGTGATGATGGGTTCCTATGTGCCATTCATTGTCGCTACTCTTACTTGTTGATTTGAGTTGTGATAGAACACTTGCAAAAGCATAGACTTAATTAATCACCCATTTCGGTTTAAGAAGAGGAATCCTGATGATATTGACCATTTACATGTACTATCGTCTACTTGCCTTCTGTGTGAGAGTTATCCTGTTGGCACGTGAGTTGTCCGTGCAGTCATGAGTCATTATTATTGTTGGCACGTGAGTTGTCCATGCGGATATGTGATATTGTCACTCCCTTGACACGTAAGTCGTTCGTGCGGTTGCAAATTGTAATGTAGGCACAAGATGCCAAGAGATTAGGGTTCATGAATTGTGACCTGTGAAATGTGACTATGAGGTGAAGTACCTCGGGAAAATCCTTGAACAAATCTTGTATTGGAGCGGTTTCTCTTATTGAGTTGTTACTTGTTTTCTTCACTTGGTTTCACCGGACTTAAACTGTATTCAGCTTACTCCACGGCGTTATTACCTGTTTGTTCCCTATTGCTAATTATTGGTCTTAGTTTTCTATTACAAGCATTGTCTGTTATTGTTATCATGTTTAGCTTTATATTGATATTGTTCCCTGTTAGTTTCACATTTATACTTATACATATTATTAAAGACTAGCAGGTGTCTTGACTGTTCCTCGTCACTACTCCACCAAGGTTAGTCTTTATATTTATTGGGTACCGTTGTGGTATGCTTATGCTATACTTTCTGCACATTTTTGTGGAGATTCAGGTACTCCAGAGTTGGTTGATCACTAGCTAGATGTTCTGGTTTTGCTGTGGAGACTCAAGGTATACCCGTCGTCGCGTTCGCAGGCCTCGGAGTCAACTTCTGATATTGTATTCATACTGTCTATTTCTATTTCGGAACAGGTTTACTTAGAAGATTTTTCCTAATAATCTCAGTAGAGCTTATGACTTATAGTACCGATTTTGGGATTGTAAGCTTTGTATATAAATTTCTATTTCATATTTAATAGTTGGTGGTTGAATTTTTCTATTAATTCAGTAAGTGTTAGGCTTACCTCGTCTTAGAAACTAGGTGCCATCACAATATCCTACGGAGAAAAATTGAGGTCGAGACAAGCTGGTATCAGAGCTCTAGGTTCATAGGTTCTACCAGTCATAAGCGAGTTTAGTAGAGTCTTGCAGATCAGTAGGGAGACGCCTGTACTTATCTTCGAGAGGCTACAACACTATTAGGACAGTTTCACTTCTTTCATTCCTATCGTACGGGATTATTGATCTCGGAAGTTGAGCCTTTGTCATTCTATTCTCTCACAGATGGTGAGGACACGAGATGCAGTTACTGATGACACTCCTCTCAGAGCCGGTATTGCTAGGGGCCGGGGCAGAAGCCGAGGAGGAGCACGTGCTACAGCTAGAGTACGTATCAGAGCAACAGCTGAGGAGCCCCTGGTAGCTCATGTTGGGTGACAGGTACCAGAGGCACCTATTGCTACCCCAGGTCTTTAGGAGACTTTAGCACAGTTCCTGAGCATGTTTGACATATTGGCTCAGGTGGGGTTGATTCCAGTTGCACCAGCTACTTCACAGACTGGGGGAGGAGCTTAGACTCCCATCGCCCGTACTCCAGAGCAACGAGCCCATGTTGGTCAGGTTTCAGGTGTCATGCCGACACAGCCTGTTGTTCCAGTTCAGCCCGTGGTTAAGGCAGCAACATCGGAGGAGGAATAGCTTAGACTTGCGAGGTTCAAGAAGTATTACCATCCTACCTGCAGTGGTTTGGCTTAAGAGGATGCACATGGTTTCCTAGAGGAGTGCCACCGTATTCTTCGCGCTATGGGTATTGTGGAGCGAGTGGAGTTGCTTTTACTACGTTCCAGCTTAAAGGAGCGACATATCAATGGTGGCGAGCGTATGAGTTGGGTAGCCCGGCCGATGCGCTTCACTTTCATGGACTCAGTTCTTAGAGATGTTCTTGAGAGAGTTTGTTCCCCAGACTCTTCCGGATGCATGGCGTGCGAAGTTTGAGCAGCTGTGCCAGGGCACTATATCAGTGTCAGAGTATGTTGTTAGATTCAGTGATTTGTCCAGACATGCCCCTGCTTTGGTGTCTATAGTTAGAGAGCGACTCCGTAGGTTCATTGAGGGACTTAGTCATGATATCCGGTTCAGCATGGCTCTAGAGTTGGAGACGGATGTTCCATTTCAACATGTGGTAGAGATCGATTGCCGATTAGAGGGCATGCAGGACCAGGAGAGAGGGGACATGCGGGGCCAGGAGAGAGAGGATAGAGAGGCTAAGAAGCCTCGTGGACTGGGAGGATCTACTAGTCCCTATTTTGGAGGCAGGGTACACCATGGTAGAGGTGTTGTGGATCAGCCAGTTCAGTCTGCACTTCAAGCTTCACGCGGTGCTTCAGATATCCATAGGTCTCAAATTTCCCGTACCGGACAGCTTCCGCAGCCACGCCAGCAGGAGGGTTGCTTTGAGTGTGGACATACCAACCACATAGAAAGAGATTGTCCCAGACTCTGGAGAGATATGTCACAACAGGGTATTCAGGCAGGTAGAGGGCGCCCAAGAGTGGGAGGCCCGACCCATTGATATGCTTTCTATTGTGGGATTGAGGCCGCTGCACCTGATGATGTCGTTACAGGTATGGTTTCGATTTTTTATAGAGGAGCATCATTCTTATTTTGATTCGGTTCTGCTTATCAGGGTGAGATCTCCTATCTCGCTTCCCATATGGGTGAGCTTCATGATTTTATGCGCTGCTTATGTGTTTACCCCCGTTGGGAGGTTCTATAGTGATAGCCCGTCAATTGTTTTGTTTTGTTTACTACTGAGAGCTATGAGACTAGAAGTAACTTTCTGTTACCCTTTACGGTAAGTTTTGATGTGATTTTCTGGATGGTTTGGCCCAGATTAGTGTTTAGAAGATCCATCAATGTGGGGAGTTCGTTACGTGCTGTGATTTTGTTTCGTAAAATTTTATTAGTGGGAGGTTTCGGTTGGCATGATGTGTATTCTACTTGTGATTCAGAGTTAAGGGTGAGACCCTCGTGCTTCCATGAGGTTTGTTATGTTTGGACCAGGCTGCGTGCCGCAGTGGAGTTATATTAGGATGAGAACCTTGTGGTTAGTTCATATGTTTTGATTCTCCCTTCTAGAATTGACTCATAGTATGATACTGATAGGGAGTTGTGCTTGCAGAGCTTGTTGGATAGTTCTCTTATGTGTTTCTCTTTGCGTATTCAATTATATTTGCGTTGTGCTTATTGGGTTTTAGCTCGCGAGGTGTGTGCCCAGGTAGCGTTAGATGTGATTTGTTGATTCGGGTGAATAGTTCACGTTTCTTTCATCGTTGTCAGTATTGTGAAGGTTTGGAATAGGGTTCTAGCTGATATGGGGCTAATTGCTAGTGCTAGATTTGATTATGGACAGCTATTGTGATCAGAGACGTTGTTATGGGCATATGTGTGATGTGTACGTCGTGTGGTTGTACCTTGTGGGGGGTAGCCATAAGTTGTTACAGCTGGTTGAGGTTGATGTCATGCGTTGATGTAGGAATCAGATCTTTGAGAAAAGATTAGATGGTGAAAATTTTGGTTTCTAAGGTTTATCAATGTGGGTGGAAGGAATAATTTTTAGTTGAGATGGTGTTGTCGGGCTTATGTGGATTGCAATGACGTGGGGTCGCCCTCGGGTGTATGTATGGTAAGTTCACTCGGTGATTGGATGACTTCGAAATGGTTCTTGGCACATTCTACGACGAACATTTGTTTAAAAGGGGGAGGATGTAACGACCCGTCTGGTTGTTTTGAGAATTAGCATCCCATTTGGTGGTCTAAGGTCTCGAGAAGCTTCGTATTATGTATTATGACGTGCTTGTGTGGTCAATTTCAGATTTCGGATGATTTGGGATTGATTTGGAAGAAGGATTCTTGCTTTAGAAGCTTAAGTGAAAAGAATTAATCGGAGTTTTGACTTTTGTGTAGATGACTCTGGAATGGTGTTTTGATGATTCCAATAGCTTTGTATGGTAATTTTGGACATAGGTGTATGTCTGGATTTGGAGGTCAGTAGGTTAAATTGATGCAATTTGGCGAAAACTGGAAAGTTAAAGGTTTGGAAAGTTGAGAGGTTTGACGGGGAGTTGACTTTATTGATATCGGATTCGAATTTCGATTTCGGGAGTTGGTATAGTTCCGTTGTGTCATTTGGAACTTACATGCAAAATTCGACGTCATTTCAGGTTGATTTGATATGATTCGACATGAGTTGTAGAAGTTGAAAGTTTATAAGTTCATTAAGTTCGATTCGAGGTGCGATTTACAGTTTTGACGTTGTTTGATGTGATTTGAGGCCTCAAGCAGCTCCGCGTTATGTTATGGAACTTATTGGTATGTTTCGACAAGGTCCCGGGTGCCTCAGGTGTGTTTCGGATGGGTTACGAGCCATTTCCTCATGTTTTGAAATACTGGTTCTGTCATCTGGTTTTTCTTCATCGCATTCGCGTCAAAGGCATCGTGTTTGCGTAGTGTAATTTGGAGGTAGGCGGAAATTGTTCTTCGCGTTCACAAGTAAAGGTTCGCAATCGCATACTTGGGAGTTCTGCTTTATCGCGTTCACATACGCTGTTTCGCGATCGCGTAGTGAGCGACCAGATTGGAGGAGGCCATGTGTGTTAGCCTTCGCGTTCGCGTAGTGCCATCGTATCTGTTAGCTTAGATCCTTAGTGCATCGCGTTCGCAGCTCCTTTTTCGCGTTCGTGTAGAACAACCTTGGCAGCAGATATTTTTCTTCTTCGTGATTGCATGCGAATTTCCGCGATCGTGATTCATGTTACTTGGGCAGCATATATTAAATTCCAAAATCGAGGGTTTTGTTCCATTATTCATCTTTTGAGCTAGAGATCTCGGATTTGAGCGATTTTTGATGGATTCTTCACTTGTTGGTTTGGGGTAAGTGTACTTTACCCGGATTTTATTTTATTTCACGATTCCATCTTTATTTTTTTTCATTAAATTAGTGGTTTGAGTTGGGAAAAAATGGAAATTTTGTGAAAACTTTCAAAAATGTAAGATGATGATTTGAAGGACGATTTGATGTCAGAATTAGACAAATTTGGTATGGTTGGACTCGTATCGGAATAGGTGTCCGGATTTTGTGATTTTTATCGAGTTCCAAGTGCGGGCCCGGGGTTGTCTTTTTAGTTTTTGTTAAAGATTGGAACTTTATTATCCGGATTTGTTTTCTATAGTTTTTCTTCATGAGATGAAGTTATTTTGGCTAGATTTGAGCCGTCCGGAGATTGTTGCACACGAGAAAGTTATTTTAGAGTATCGGTCTTGCTTCTTTGAGGTAACTATCTTGCCTAACTATGTGTGGGGGAACTACCCCTTAGGATTTGAGTCATTTGTGCTAATTGTGTCATGTGAAGGCCGTGTACGCGAGGTAATGAGTACGTACTCGGGCTTATTTGTGGGAATTTAACCGTTTTAGACTCTTAGGTTCTTATGTCCATTAAAAATGATGTTGTCTTATCATTTAAATCCTCAACTAAATAAATTCACCCTTACGTGTCTTATTTGGAGATTGATTGATTCATGTTCTACCCTTGTTGCCAATAAACTCTTATTGACTTTAACTGAAGTTGCTGATGTCTTTTTTGCAATTGCTTATTCTTAATTGAAGTTATTGATGTCTTTTCTGTAGTTGTTATCCTTAATTGAAGTTACGATGTCTTTTCCGTAATTGCTTGTCCTTATTTGAAGTGATTGATGTCTTTTTCTGTAACTGCTTAACCTTAATTGAATTTAAATTTATATTTTCTGTAATTGCTTAACCTTAACTGAGTTTAGTCATCCCTTTGATTGTTGACTTATCCTTATTGGGAATCTTTGATTCATGCTATCTTTCTTATCGTCGAGTTGTACTTAAGTGGAGTCATTGTTACACATTATCCCTCCCCTTGTTGAGCTATTCTTGGTGAAACCATTATTAACTGTGATGTATTCCATTGTGAGCTCGTTCTTCCATTTCTTTGTGTTCTATTGTTCTTGTGTTGATTTACTATTGTACTCTCGTGTTATTGTATTTGTTAATGTACTCGGTGTTGTTGAGTCGAGGGCTGTGCGTTATTGTGATATTGAAATTGTTTGAAGAAAAGTGGTGGCATATGGGCACATGTGGGCTGTTACGTTCTTTGGCACACGTGGTATTATTGAGAGAATTGTCAGCCTGTTCGCACGTGAGTTGTCCATGCTATTGTTATTATTGATATTTGCACATACGGCGTGACAAGGCGGGCTATATATGTGGGTTTGCGCGTGCGGCGAGACAATGTGGGAATATTATTATGCGCGTGCGGCGAGACAAAGCGAGTATTTACTTTATTATTGTGCACGTAGCAAGACAAGGTGGACTGTGTCGGGGGATGATTTGTGATGGCCTGAGAGCATTGTTACTGATGATATTTGTGTGGTGGTGTGCATACATTGTGTGAGTTTTACATTGTACGTTTTTTGGTGATGGGTTCCTATGTGCCATTCCTTGTCTCTGCTCTAACTTGAGTTGTGATAGAACACTTGCACAAGCATACACGTAATTAATCACCCATTTCGGTTTAAGAAGATGATTCTCGATGATGTTGACCATTTATATGTACTTTCCTCTAACTTCCTTCTGTGTGAGAGTTATCTTGTTGGCACGTGTGTTGTTTGTGTAGTTATGAGTCACTGTTGGCACGTGAGTTTTTCGTGCGGATATGAGATACTGTCACTCCCTTGACGCGTGCGTGCGGTTGTAAAAGCAAAGAACTAGACTAAATATATATATATATATATATATATATATATATATATATTTATATATATATATAATAATTTAAATAGCTATTTTTATAGTCGGTTTGATTCGGCTTTTTTCGGTTATTTTTTGATTTAACCAAAACCAAACCAAATTTGATCGGTTTTTAAAATTCAAAACCAAAATCAAACCAAATCTAAAAAGTATCGGTTTTTTGGTCGGTTTGTTTCGGTTTTCGATTTGGTTCGAATTTTTCGGGTTTCTATGAACACCCTTACTTTCTGCACATATTTGTGCATATTAAGGTACTTCGGAGTTGGTTGATCGCTAGCCAGCTGTTCTGGTTTTGCTGTGGTGACTTAAGGTATACCTGACGTCGCGTTCGCAGGCCTCGGAGTTATCTTTTGATATTGTATTCATACTATCTATTTCTATTTCGGAACCGTTGTACTTAGAAGATTTTCCTAGTAATCTCTGTAGAGCTTATGACTTGTACTACCGGTTTTGGGATTGTAAATTTTGTATATAAATTTCTATTTCATATTTAATAGTTGTTGGTTGAATTTTACTATTAATTCAGTAAGTGTTAGGCTTACCTTATTTTAGAGACTAGGTGCCATCACGACATCCTACAGAGGAAAATTGGGGCCGTGACATAAATCAGCATGTGTTTAGCTAACCTAGTTTTAGAAACTATGTGCCATCACGACATCCTAAGGTAGAAAATTGGGGTCGTGACACTCTCTATCATTAACAACCATTAAAAAGTTTCAAAACCTTGATTTTGAATTCAAGTTCTCTAAAGTTATTATTTATTTAGATGGTGTTGTTGCAAATGATTGCAATATCTTTTGAAGTTTATGTCTCAATTTTAAGGATATTTGGTGAAGATTATAGTTGATTTTGACTGAATTTACTGAATTTCAGATTGACTTTCAAAATTTTATTAAAGTTATATACAAAATATATAAAAAATATATTTAAGTTGTATGTTTTTGTAGTTATAATACTTGTGTATAAATGTTGTAAAAAAGTTGTTAATAAATTGTATATTGTATGAATAGTTGTATGAAATTTATATTGAAGTTATAAATACTCCTTTTTATGTAAATTATATATACCCATCAAAATTGTATTAAAGTTATAGTATAGTTGTGCGAAAATTATATTTGAGTGTATGCTAAGTTAATCTTGTCGGACTGCTGGTTGAGCTCCTTAAATAGAAACATTCCACCCTTATTGCTTGTGTCACATAGCTGTCACTGCCATTTATTTTTCGTCAATATTTTATAAGATTTAATAGCTTTACTTTTTTATTTCTAAAGAATATTTAAATTTTCAGTTGAGCTAGCCTATTATAAATTATGTACATATTATTATTCTCCTCAATATATTTTCAGTTGAGATATATACTATATATATGTATATATCTCATTTTTCTTAGATAAGTACTATGTCAGACGACACACTTGATAAATTTTGTGTTTACTACTACAGTTGTTTGTTTAGATGTTAGTTAAAAATTAAAAATAAAAGAGGAAGAACTAAATAATATAAAATGAGGTGAGTAGGGAAAAAAATTGGTGAAGAAAAATAAAGATGAGTTGCAATAGCCACGAGAGAGACAGAAATAGAGAGATTAAGGGTGTGTTTGGTACGAAGAAAAAATATTTTTTAATTTTTTTATGTTTGGTTGGCTTAAATATTTTGAAAAATATTTTACTCATGATCTCATTTCCTTTTTCCGTATCAAAAGAAGGAAAAATATTTTTGAATTTTTTTTCAACTTTCTCAATCCTATTCCCATCCCCACCAACCCCCACCAAGCCACCCTCAGCCACCCCATCCCCNCCATACTCCCTAAATATAACTACTATTAAGAGTATTTTCTTTTCATGTTGTAGACAGAGTACTTTTTTTATTTCAACAAAATGAGTATATTTTTTTCATAAAGTAGTAAAAGTATTTTATTTCATTTCAACAAAATAAATTTTTATTTTTATGATGTAGAAAAAGTATTTTTTTCTATTTCAACAAAATGACTACTTTCTTTTCATGATGTAGAGAAAATATTTGTTTTCATTTCAACAAACTAAGTATTTTTTTTCCTGAAATAGAAAAAGTATTTTTTTCCAAGAAAATGAATACTTTCTTTTCATGATGTAAAAAAAGTATTTTCTTTCATTTCAACAAACTAAGTATTTTCTTTTTCTGATGTACAAAAAATTTTTTTTTTTTATTCCAACAAACTGAGTATTCTCTTTTAATTCACCAAAATGAGTAATTTTATTTTTTTCATATTGTAGAAATGATTCTTTTTCAACAAAACAAAAGTATTTGCTTTTAGTTATCGAACTCATATTTCAACGTTGTTCTTGTGTGAATAAGTAAAGTATCATATTAATTCCTTTGGGTTTGTGTGAATCTTGAAAAGAATAATTAAATTATTGAAGAAAATAGAGTTCGGGGAGGGGGAGGGGGAGGGGGAGAGAAATACAGGAAACATGGAGATTTTGGGGAAGGTGGGTTGAGGAGAGTAGCATAAAAATTTATTTTCCTAAAAATATTTTATACTCTCTAACCAAACACTAGAAACTATTTTTCGAAAAAAGTTTTTCATTTCCCAATCAAAGAAGGGAGAATAAGTGATAAAATTACTCATTTTCCAGAAAAAACATTTATATGGGGTAAGATTGGTTTATAATGAATGGTCGAATAATTGCATGACATGCAGGTAAAAGGTGAGTCAAGTAACAATCAGTATCGGGAACAATAACTGCGATCGACATCGAGTAAATCCGGAAGGGAGCGTAGTCAAGGGGAATAGATAGAGTATTTGTCATTGGATAGCATTCAATGAGAGAATATTCTTTAACATTAAATGGGTAACCGTTGCAGAGAATATTTGCATTCATAGCCTGCCGTTAGACGTTCATCAATGACTCTTTTATTGTCATTTAAGAAGGACTTGATCCTAGGATCTTGTTTCCCTAGGTATAGTTATAAATAGTAGGCTCGATACTCATTTTAGGGAAGGAAATTCTTGGCAAAAACATATGCTATATTTTATTTTTGCTCTCAATTAAACAACTCTATTTGGTCTTTTACATTGCTTTCATTTTTTGTCTTCGGAGACTGTAACGATCCGACCGGTCATTTTGAGCTCTAGCGCGTTGTTCGGCGGTTTGAGGCCTCGAGTAGCTTCACTTAAGGTATTATGACTTGTACGTGCGGTTGGAATTGAATTTCGGAGTATATTTGGAAAGAAAATTCTAAATTCGGAAGCTTTAAGTTGGAAGAGTTGACTAAGGTTTGAATTTTAAGTAAAGGATCTCGGAATCGAAATTTGAAAGTTCCAATATGTTTGTATGATGATTTCGGACTTAGGCGTATGTTCGGATTGAGTATCGGGTCGCCCGGGAGCATTTCGGCGCTTATTGTGGAAAGTTGGCATTTTGAAGGTTTTAGAATTTTCTAAGTTTGGTTTGAGGTGGACTTTGGTATTATCGATGTACGTTTGGGGTTCCGAGCTTTGGAATAGGTTCGTATCGTGATTTGTGACCTGTGCGTAAAGTTTGGCGTCATTCCGGAATGTTTAAGTATGAATCGGACACGTTCGTCGAAGTTTGAATGTTTGGAAGTTTAAAAAAAGGTTTCGATCGTTGATTCGTAGTTTTGATGTTTTTTTAGTGTGATCTGAGTCCTCGAGCAGGTTCGTGTTATGTTTTGGGACTGGTTTGTGTAATTGGATGGGATCTGGGGGGGCATCTGGTGTGTTTCGGATGTGTTTGGGTTGTGTTGTGCTCTTATTTGATGTTTTGGCATTGTTTTGTTGGGTATAAAGGATAATATATTGAGAAAACGACCTTTGATTTGTTATTGAATTGAACCATTAGATCCGTATCGTAATTACGAAGCCTAGCAACAAGAATCATCGAATTCTGATGTTGTATGAGAGAGTTATGCCCATTTCCGCGTCGGACAAAATTGCTGGTTTCTGGTGCGAAGCTTTGTTCTTCGCGAACGCAAGAGAGGTTCCACGAAAGCGAAGAAGGATTTCTAGGTTGACCATTCAACGCGAAAAATTAAACGCGAAGGCGATGATGAAAAATCGTCTCGACAGTGTTTTAAATCGAGAATTTTAGTATTTTGGATATATCTTGAGTTATAGAGCTCCATTTGAGGTAATTTTTGCGGTGTTGTTTTCGT
This sequence comes from Nicotiana obtusifolia, assembly GCA_002018475.1. Lineage (NCBI taxonomy): Eukaryota > Viridiplantae > Streptophyta > Magnoliopsida > Solanales > Solanaceae > Nicotiana > Nicotiana obtusifolia. The sequence goes on from MCJB01028083.1 coordinate 48,276, forward strand.
CTCAACAAGAGGGTAAATATATGACCTTTTATTTAATGTTTCTCTATGAGTCTTTCCGTTGGTCATTATTTTTATCCGTGTTTGGATTGTAAAAATTAGGATTTTGAGCCCCATAGTTGAGAATTGCTAAAATTTTGATTCGAAGGTCAATTCATGGACGAAATTGGATGATTTTCTGGAAATAGACCATATGATTTATGGGTAATATTTATTTTTAATAATTTTCAGAATTCGGGCACGTGGGCCTGAGAGTTGACTTTTCGAGCGCAGTTGGAAATTGTTATGAATGGATTAATTATGAGTATTAGAGTGTTTTTTTTTTAATTTGCACATTGTTTGACTAGTTTCAGAACATTTGGCTTGGAATTGAGGTGTTAGAGAGGCGTTGGAGCCGGTTATGGAACTTCAGAGCGAGGTAAGTCTCCTGCCTAACCTTGTGAGGGGGAAACTACCGCTTAGGTGATGTAATTATTATGTGCTACTAGTTGTGGGTGCTATAGACGCACGAGGTGATGAGAGTCTATACGTGGCTAAAGTATGTTTTTGTCCAGGTAGACTTAGGACTTTACCATGTAATATTTGAATTATTTGAGCTCATTCTGCTGGCTTAACTAATTAAAAGTATAATTGCACTTGATTTCGAAATTACTTATATATTAGGCCGAGCCTTATCAGCTTGAGTTGTTGGCAAGTTATTTGAGATCGGTAAAGGTTATACTCACTTTGTGTTCATATACTGTACGTAAGCATGAGCCTCGTAATTCAAAAATTCCTTTCCTTTCTTGTGGAGCGGGCCAAACGCCTTGGCTGTATCATGTACTACACTCTTATGGGAGCGGACTATTTGCCTCGGCAGTAAAATAAATGCATCTATGGTTCGTGTCGCTCGACCCTCAGCAGTGTACACGTTATGATAGGATCGGGCTTCTCGTCTCGGCAGTATCATATTCCTTCTGGGATCGGGTCGTACGACCTCGGCATAATCTTGTGTTATATCGCTAGCAGTCTGAATATTCACGAGGTTCTTTCTTGCACTGATGTGTTGCACCTTATATGGTGCTTCCTTATCTGTTTGATATTGGCACTTGATATTTCTGAGCTGTTGAGATAGACTACGAGATTGAGAAATTGATATTGTTAAAAAAAATTTGGAAGGTTGTGTTAGTTATAGTTTTACCTCACTTTACTGTTGTGCGTCTTATCTGTTTATGATTTACCATGTTGATTTATTTGACCACTAGTAAGTGTCGATGTCGACCCCTCATCACTACTTCTCGGGGGTTAGGCTAAATACTTACTGGGTGTGCGTTGATCTACGTAATCATGCTGCACTTCTACACTAAATGTGCAGGATATGACCGATTCATTTGGTGATCATCTTGGCGCGTAGGCGCAGTTGTTGAGGAGACTTTATGTGAGCTGCATTCCAGGCTATGCATCGCAGTCCACAGTGTCTCTATCGTAATATGTAGTTTATCCTGTCTCATTTACATTCTAGACATATATTGTATTATTATTGTACTCCTTCGAAAATGCTCATGCACTTGTGACACCGGGTTTTGGGATATACTAGTTGATGCTTACGGTTCTGTATGTTATCATCGCTTTTCATTTCTCTTATAAACTTCAAATTTTCTACGTTCTCGTGGATTTAAAAGTGTCAATTTCTTTCCTTATTAAAATTTATTATTTTGAAAGTAATAAAATGGGTAGTTAAATTGATCAATCACTGTTGGCTTGCCTGATGGCGGCGTTAGGCGCCATCACAACCTATACTGGATTTTGGATTGTGACAGCTTGGTATCAAAGCTCTAGGTTCACTTGGGTCTCATGAGTCATGAGCGAATCTAGTAGAGTCTTGCAAATCGATATGGAGACATCTGTACTTATCTTCGAGAGCCTATAGGGCTGTTAGGAGCACTTCCATTCTTTATTCCTCATCGTGCAATTTGATTCCTTTTAGGCTTATGCCTTTATTTCCTTCCTACTCAATCTTATACGATGTGAAGCGCTTGTTATAAATTGGGCATCAGGGAGTTGTAGTGGTTCTGCAGACGTTGTGCAGGATATTTTTCCCTACGTATTCGGGCAGGCTATTATCGTCGCCTTGCGGAAGGATGTTCTGTCGTTTCAGCTCAGTATCTATATTTCCTATGGTTTTGAGGCTATGCATAGATTGCTATGATGTTCAAGCGTTGTTATCACACGGTGTCAGGGTAATCGTAGAGTGCTTGTCTATTTGTCGAGGCAGTGAATGACTCGAAAGGAGGATCTCTCAGTGCATGGTTTAGAGGTTTGGCATTTAATTCCAGCGGAGGAAAGGTAATCGGACTATGGATGTTCAGGCTTTGGTTGATGGAGAAACGAGACTTGATATTTTCGAATGGGGTGGAATTCTCATATGAGACGTGGTGTCGTCGTCCTTGTTTGAACGCATTAAGGCTTGCCGGTGTTATGGTCTTTTTTGATTTGCCTTCGGGGCAGGGTGTTGTGAAATGGTGCCTGAGAAGCGGTTGTTAGAGATGGCAGTGTGTAGGGGTTTCAGAATCGAATCGATGTTTCTAATGCTAATGGCTCGAGAAAGATGATCTTCGAGGAGGCTTAGTGTTGGTAGTAATTTATTAGTTCAGGTGCTATAGAGATGGGTTTTGATTTGAGGCAACATTTGGATAGCAAAGGATGAGGAAGGGCATGATGGGAGGTGTCTCGCCGTGGTTGAATTTCTAGAAGGTCAAGTATGAAAAGTAAAGGTCGAGAAGTTGCTTAAAGGAGATAGTTTAACTAAAGTGGGAGTGGCAGAGTAGCATGTGGATTCTGTGGTAGGATAGCCACATGCCTTGAGAAAAGTTTAGAGCTATTTAGGAATCATGATGAACAATGACCAAGTCCATAAATGCCTTTTGGGACGGTGGCTACTGCACTGAGGAAGGATTATTATGACAGAAAGGAGTTTGCTTGGAATGAAGAGCGGTGTAAAAGCTTGATTATCGTTATGGTATGCGACGTGACTTTGAGTTTGGAATGTATGTTGGTCTTTCAGTTGATGTCAATGGGGAATGAACAGACTTTTACAGCTGGTGGACGAGCACGGGCTGGGGAGAGGTTTGCTGATTTCGTGGTAGTTATAACCAGGGCAATGTCGTTGGACGATGTCAAAATGGAATCCCACAAGTGGGTTATCTTCTGTGAGCGGATTAGCGGTTGCATGAATTTAATGAAGTTTCTACAAAGAGTTCTAATTACTACCCAACAGAAGGTCGAATATGTGATTGTGGCTGATAATTCAGAATGTTTATGAAATGTTTAACAAGAGACTACAAGAAATTTGGCGGGTTGACGATGCGAGATCATGATATCTGAGAAGGAGGAATCTTTGTGGATATCGATGCATTGGTGGATCATTTATGACTAAGAAAAGAAAACATCAGGGGTAATTCGAGCAAAGAACTTGATGAATGTGTGCTATATTTCGACTTATCGATTCATGTGCAAGTTTTTGAGAAGACTCAGAGTTTATGATTCTTGTGGATGTGATTCATCGGGTTGCTTCTTTGGGAGTGTTCATGTGCTAACAGAGCGTTGGAGTCTGATTATATTCAGGGCCAGGTCAAAGTGGGTGACTCTCAGCAATGGTTCTAGTGGGTTCAAGAATTAAAGTGCAGTGCCTAAGGATTCCGGGTCCGTTGTGTGGTTAAGGATCGAGTTTTTGCAGTGGGTTATGAAAGGATGGAGTGTTCTATGTTATCATCGGGTCTGCAGTATAGTATTAGAGAAATGGGAGGAAATAACTTCAGATTCGTAGAGGATCTTTCAGAATGGGTGTACCAGTTGGAGGTGCTATTGTGCGCATAAAGAGGGTATGAGATGGTTCATGGGTATTGAGACGGTATGGTCTCGTGAACTGGGTCACTCAGGATGAGTGTTGTTGGGTTACGTTATGTTTTGAATGGAGCTATTATTATTTCTAAGGCCAGTCAAGAGTAAATTTGAAGAAGTTGGGTCGGTTAGTAATGGTTGAATCAGCATGATTGTGGCAATGATCAATTCCTTCGGCGTGTTAAGTTATACATGTGGTTTATAGTTGTACGTGCGGGCTTGACAACCACTATAATTTGATTGATTTGGGAGGTATTTTATTCAAATGACCTTGTTGTGTAAATTAATTCTGGAAGAGTTATGGCAGTTTAGCCCACGACTTGAGATTTGTATTTTCTACGGTATAAGAATTCAGTTGCGTGTTGCAATGATTCTTCTGAAATAAGTTAAGTGAATTGCGTGTTGCAATGATTCTTCTGAAATAAGTTAAGTGAAAGGTTTCTAGCCAATAAAGTGTTTATTCTACTTGTAGTTCAGGGGTTATGATGAATTCTTGTACTCTCGCGTAGCGGCATGATAGGTGCGGTGAGCGGCATGAGAATTGGAAGTTGAGGATCAAGGTTGCGGCTCGGTGTTGATAAGAATGTCACGAGCTCGGATGAGCAGGGAAGAATTCAGATGTTTAGAGTAAGCTGGCATTTTCTTTAGTGTCACCTGAGAACAGTGTCCTATGTAAGAGTCTTTGTGTATTGAAATACGGATGCTTGGCCAGTATTATAGAAATAGCATGGTCGATGGCCATTAACGTTCAGATTTTACTACTTGGTACAGAGAAGGTTGTGGGAGTATATCCCACGGGAAGATTGTATTAGTGGGACGTGTTAGTCATCCGATTGTTGGAAACTTAAAATCAGGTATGGAGATTTTGATACAGTCACAAATGGGAGAGATTATGACTAATATGCGCTCTATTTCTTTGGTTGCAGACTGTGGGGGTTTGTTCTGTATTTGACGATTACTCTTATGTGTCATGAATAGGGTCATTGTGGATTTTTGGAAGGTAATTGCCCAGTAAGGGATGATCGAAATCGGTTTGAGGTCCGCTAGTAGCAGTAATGTGAATTTATGCTCTATGTCAGGTCGGATGTGTTCATTCAGCATAGCACTGTTTATGGAGGAGTCTTTGGGTGTTGAATGTTGTTCCTGCCGTCAGTTATCCTATGTAATACTATATTATGCCATGTGGGTTGAGAGACGGCTTCATTATTCGAACGGGTGTTGTGGTCCTATGTAGATTTTTGCTATTGCACCTTAGTCGAACTCGAGTTTTGTGGCGCATGGCGCTATCCGTCTCCCCAGAGTCGTATTTATGCACTTGGCGTGCTTGTGGCCGATATTCATGTATTTCGTTAGTATAAGCATAATGGCTTGATGGGTATTTCCTTTTTTTATTATTATTTGTGGATTGGGTGGCACGCCGCCATGAGTATGTTGTTTGGATCGGGTTGCACGCCGCAAAGGTATCATGTGTGGATCAGGTTGCACGACGCAATAGTGAGATGTTGGGTACAGTTTCCTATACTTATTTCTGTTTATTTTGCTTCTCTTTCTCTGAGAAAGGTTCATAGCCTCTTTTCGGCTGTTTATTCATTATGCGGGCTTAGTAGTTCTTTTTCAGAGTTCGTTATTCTTTATGTGTCATAATCGAGTTGTAGCTAGTTGGCGCTTTGATGGCACTGTATGAGATTTTAGATGGTGTTTGAGGCAACTTATTGCACGAGCAACTTGTACTGGGTGAGACGAGGTCATTGGACCTGAGCTTAGTGCGAACAGAGTTACGTAGGGTATATGAAAGAGAAAATATCGTTATTCAGTTCAGAATGAAGTAATGGTTCTTGTCATGAGGAGAGGCTCCATGATTTATTGATTCGGCAGGTGGTTATGAGTTTCTACACATCTCTTTCGTCGTGACAGTATTACGAGAATTGGAACAGGGCTCATATGTGTTATGGGGCGCATTACGAGCATCGAATTCGTGAAATTGCAGCTATTGTAGTCGGATGATGTTATTATGGGCAACTGACTTATGTGGTGCATGGTGTGATTTCAACATAGGTGCATGATCATGTTTTGGTATAGTGTCTAGTGATTGATGCGGTGTGCGTATTTTAAAATTAGGTCTCGTGGAGAATTTTGGAGGATCTTCAATCTGGCTCGAGCTAATGTGCTCACATGGGTTGCGGTGGCACGGGTAGGTGCACGAGGTGTTAAACAGTGATTTTGGAAAACTCCGGAACAGTTCTTGGCACATTCGAGGATGAACGTATGTTTAAGTGGGGGAGAATGTAACGACCCGACCGGTCATTTTGAGCTCTAGCGCGTTGTTCGGCAGTTTGAGACCTCGAGTAGCTTCACTTAAGGTATTATGACTTGTATGTGCGGTCGGAATTGAATTTCGGAGTATATTTGGAAAGAAAATTCTAAATTCGGAAGCTTTAAGTTAGAAGAGTTGACTAAGGTTTGAATTTTAAGTAAACGGTCTCGGAATCAAAATTTGAAAGTTCTAATATGTTTGTATGATGATTTCGGACTTGGGCGTATGTTCGGATTGAGTATCGGGTCGCCCGGGAGCATTTCGGCGCTTATTGTGGAAAGTTAGCATTTTGAAGGTTTTAGAATTTTTTAAGTTTGGTTTGAGGTGGACTTTGGTATTATCGATGTATGTTTGGGGTTCCGAGCTTTGGAATAGGTTCGTATCGTGATTTGTGACCTGTGCGTAAAGTTTGGTGTCATTCCGGAATGTTTAAGTATGAATCAGACACGTTCATCGAAGTTTGAATGTTTGGAAGTTTAAAGAAAGGTTTCGATCGTCGATTCGTGGTTTTGATGTTGTTTGGTGTGATCTGAGTCCTCGAGTAGGTTCGTGTTATGTTTTGGGACTGGTTTGTGTAATTGGACGGGGTATGGGGGCCTCGGGTGTGTTTCGGATGTGTTTGGGTTGTGTCGCGCTCTTATTTGATGTTTTGGCGTCGTTTTCTTGGGTATAAAGGATAATATATTGAGAAAACGACCTTTGATTTGTTTTTGAATTGAACCATTAGATCTGTGTCGTAATTACGGAGCCATAGCAGCAAGAATCGTCGAATTCAAATGTTGTATGAGAGAGTTATGCCTATTTCTGTGTCGGACAAAATTGTTGGTTTCTGGTGCGAATCTTTGTTCTTCGCGAACGCGAAGAAGGATTTTTAAGGTTGACCAGTCAACGCGAAATTTTTTTCTTCGTGAATGCAAAGGTCTACTGCGAAGGCGATGAAGAAAAAATGTCTGGACAGCGTTTTAAACCGAGGATTTTTGTATTTTGGGCATATCTTGAGTTCTAGAGTTTCGTTTGAGGTGATTTTTGCGGTGTTGTTCTTGTCTCAACTAGGGGTTAAATATATGGCCTTTATTTTGATGTTTCTCCATGATTATTTCCGTCGGTTATTATTTTTATCCGTATTTGGATTGTAGAAATTGGGATTTTGAGCCCCAAAGTTGAGAAATAGTAAATCGTTGAGTCGAGGATCGATTCATGGATGAAATTGGATGATTTTCCGAATATAGACCATATGAGTTATGGGTAATATTTATTTTTAATATTTTTCGGAATCCGGCCACGTGGGCCTAAGGGTTGACTTGACTTTTCGAGCCAAGTTAGAAATCGTTATGAATTGATTAATTATGAGTATTAGAGTGTTTTTATTGGTTTGCACATTGTTTGAATAGTTTCGGAACGTTTGGCTTGGACTTGAGGTGTTAGAGAGGTGTTGGAGCCGGTTATGGAACTTCGGAGCGAGGTAAGTCTCCTGTCTAACCTTGTGAGGGGGACACTACCACCTAGCTGATGTAATTTTTATGTGCTACTAGTTGTGGGTGCTACATACGCACGAGGTGACGAGAGTCCGTACGTGGCTAAAACATGTTTTTTTCCGGGTAGACTTAGGACTTTACCATGTAATAGTTGAATTATTTGAACTCATTCTGCTGGCGTAACTAATTGAAATTATAATTGCACTTGATTTAGAAATTACTTATATATTAGACCGAGCCTTATCACCTTGAATTGTTGGCAAGTTATTTGAGAATCGGTAAATGTTAAACTCACTTTGGGTTCATATACTATATCGTAAGCACGAGCCTCGCGATTTAAAAATTTCTTTCCTTTCTTGTGGAGTGGGCCGAACGCCTCGGCAGGATCATGTACCACACTCTTATGGGAGCTGGCCGTTCGTCTCGGTAGTGTAATAGATGCATCTATGGTTCGTGCCGCTCAACCCTCGGCATTGTACATGTTATGATGGGATCGGGCCGATCGCCTCGACAGTATTATATTCCTTCTGGGATCGGGCCGTACGACCTCGGCATAATCGTGCGCTATATCGCTAGCAGTCTGAATATTCACGAGGTTCTTCCTTCCACTAATGCATTGCACCTTATATGGTACTTCCTTATTCGTTTGGTATTGGCACTTGATATTTCTGAACTGTTTAGATAGAATACGAGATTGAGAAATGGATATCGTAAAAAGAAATTTTGGAAGATTGTGTTAGTTACAGTTTTATTTCACTACTACTGTTGTGCTTCTTATCTATTTATGATTTACCATATTGGGCCACTAGTAAGTGTCGATGTCGATCCCTCGTCACTACTTCTTCGGGGTTAGGCTAGATACTTACTGGGTATGCGTTGATTTACGTACTCATGCTGCACTTCTGCACTAAATGTGCAGGATCTGATAGGTTCATTTGATGATCATCTTGGCGCGTAAGCGCAGCTGTGAGGAGACTTTATGTGAGTTGCATTCCATGCTACGACGCATCGCTGTCCACAAAGTCTCTATCGTACTATTTATTTTATCCTGTCTCATTTACATTCTAGACGGATGTTGTATTATTATTGTACTCCTTAGTAAATGCTCATGCACTTGTGACACCGGGTTTTGGGATGTACTAGTTGATGCTTATGGTTTTGTGTATTATCATCGCCTTTCATTTCTCTTATAAACTACAAATTTTGTACGTTCTCGTGGATTTAAAAGTGTAAATTTCCTTCCTTATTAAAATTTATGATTTCGAAAGTAATAAAATGGGTAATAAAATTGTTCAATCAACGTTGGCTTGCCTAACAGCGGCGTTAGGCGCCATTATGACCTATAGTGGATTTTGGGTTGTGACAGAGATACTGCGCTCGGAGCCAAGCTTTTCATCTTCTTCAATTTCGATTGCAAAGTCTTATTTTAAATATTATTTCTTTATCATTTTTGGATAAATCAGTTCACTTGTTTATAAACCACATAACAAATTCAACGGTTTTGTTTTATGGGTAAACAGTTTGGCACCCACTGTGAGGCTTAGACAGTTGTGTAATTTCTTTGATCATTACGCTTATTACTAATGTATTTGATTTTTTCCTTAGCAAGAAATCAGAAATGGCAGCTAATGATGTCAACATCGCTCACAACGTTGAGGGATACGGAGACTTGCCTCAACATGAAGACTCAATCAGTGACACCCGTAACAGAGAGGAAGAAGCGACCCCCGTTCGTGAAGGGCATACCGATGATGCATAGGAGGAATATGTTGTGAAAACAGTGAAAACCTTAAGAGAGCAGCAGAAAGCCATCATGAGCCACCTCTCAAGGTAGGATCAGGTAATAACAGAGTTCGAACAAGCGATGTCAGGAACTTCCAATAATGCAAGTGGAAGAGGCCTAGTTCCTCCCAGCATTCCTGCAAATCAAATGACTCAGAGAGTCGATAACAACACCCCAAGATGTGAGGTTGGTTTTGACGGTGCCGGAGGGACTGCTAGCGGATCTGGTAATGACAACGGGAATGATCCCTTCAAAAATTGAGGTTATGAGGTTTATGAGGGAAATGAACGAACGAATGCGAAGGAGTTTCACGCCCGAATGGATCAGATTCTGGGTGCACCACCATTATTAAAAGGCCTAGATTCAAAAAAAATACATACAATTACTGTTCAAAACGAGCGCAGCACCAGAGTTGATTCCGAAGAGGTTTAAGATGTGGGACATACCAAAATACGATGGGACCTTGGATATGAAGGAGCACATCACAACCTACACCGCAGTTCTGAAAGGAAACGATTTGGCTCAAGATGAGATCGAATAGGTCTTACTAAAGAGGTTTAGTGAAACCCTTGCAAAAGGGGCCCTAACGTGGTATTCACTCTTACCCGAGCATTCAATTGATTCTTTTGAAATATTTGTAGATCCATTCATTAAGACCCATGCCGTGGAAAGGAAGGTCCAAACCAGGAATGCAGGCATATTTAGGATTACGCAAGATGAGTCCGAATTCCTGCGCGAATTCGTGATCCGATTCCAAAAAGGAGGATGCTGCTACTGGCTCTACCAGACATGTGGGCTGCGGAGGCATTCACAAAGGGTTTGAATCCAATGAGCTCTGATGCCTCCCGAAAGTTGAAGGAAAGCTTGCTCGAATTCCAAGCAACCACATGATTTTCGGAATGAATGAAATTAACGGCGTAATCTTCTCGGTGACCAAGAAAAAAAAGATATCAGTGACTCACAATAAGAGATTCCAAAAAGTCACAGAAGATGATATCACCTTCACGGAGGAAGATGCTGACAGACCTCTTCTGCAGCATAATGACACTCTGGTAATCTCTCTTAATGTTTTAGATTTCAAAATTAAGCGTGTTTTGGTTGACCCGGGAAGCTCAGCCAACATCATTCAATGGAGAGTGCTGGAGCATGCAAAGCTAACCCAGAAGCATCATTTCGGCGACAAAACTCTTAGCTAGATTCAACTTGACCAGTGTGACCACCCGATGAGAGATCGTGCTACCCACAACTAAGACCACCTTATTCGAAGTGATAGACGGCGACATGGGCTACAACATAATCCTTGGAAGGCCGTGGATACACGAAATGAAGGCTGTGCCCTTAACATATCATTAACTGTTGAAATTCCTGACCTCGGAGGGAATCGAGCAGATAAGAGGAGATCAACCAGCAGTAAGGGAGATGAATGTAGTGGCAATTTCCAGCAGCAAGGGGAAGGAGCCCAGCAAATAGCAATTACAGGAACCGATTCCTTCTCCTTGCCAAATGAAGATGATAAATGCGAGGAGTCATCGGGATCCCACCAGGTGCCAAGATACTTTCAGGTACCGGAGTAGACAGATGCAACCAAGTCCACTGCAGAAGAACTCGAGCAAGTGGCTTTATTTGAAGAATTCATGGAAAGGAAGTTTCACTTAGGAACATGACTCAATCCCGAACTCAGGTTAGAATTTATAAATTTTCTTAAAGCTAACGTAGATTGCTTTGCATAGTCGCACTCAGATATGACAGATATCCCATTGGAAGTGGTCGTGCACAAGCTAAGCCTGACCCAAACTACCCGCCGGTAAGGCAGAAGAAACTCCCGATTGCGCAGGTTAGGAACATGTTTGTTATAGAAGAGGTAAACCGATTACTCAACATCGGTTCCTTATAGGAAATAAAATATCCAGAATGGTTAGTCAATGTAGTTATAGTACCAAAAAGAATAACAAGTTTAGAATATGCGTAGATTATAAAGATCTAAATAAGGAGTGCCCTAAAGACTCATTCCCATTGCCAAACATTGATCAAATGATTGATGCTACGACCAGGCACGAATTAATGAGTTTCCTTGATGCTTACTTCGGATACAATTAAATCAAGATGAACCCAAAGGATCAGGAAAAAAACTTCATTGGTAATGAACTTTTGCACATATTGTTATAATGTGATGCCATTTGGGCTCAAGAATGCTGGAGCCATTTATCAGAAGCTCGTTAACAAAATGTTTGAAAATCAGATAGGAAAAACAATGGAAGTATATATTGACGACATGTTAGTCAAGTCTTTAAATGCAGGAGATCACTTGAAACACCTCCAAGAAACCTTCGATATCTTGAGGAAGCATAACATGAAACTCAACCCGAAAAAATATGCGTTCAGGGTTGGTTCCAAAAATTCTTGGGGTTCCTGATCTCGTAAAGAGGGATCAAGGTAAATCCCCACGAAATCAAAGCTATCGAGGACATTCCGGATCAATTGACAAATCTAAAGGAGGTACAAAGGTTAACCGGAAGGTTAGCAACCTTAAGAAGGTTCATCTCAAGATCTTCTAAGAAGTGCCATAATTTCTTTTCACTTTTGAAAAAGAAGAACAATTTTGAATGGACTCTGAAAAGCCAACAGGCCTCTAAAGACCTAAAAAGGTATCTATCAAGCCCCCCATTACTACAAAACCGAGGGAAGGCGAACAATTATTAATATATCTAGTGGTCTCGAAAGTAGCCCTAAGTGTCATTTTCTCCGAGAGAAAGCAGGTATGCAATTTCCTGTTTATTTATGTTAGTAAGATATTATAGGGAGCAGAGAATCCCTATCCGCACCTCGAAAAGCTAGTCTTAGCTCTCGTAATCGCCTCTCGAAAGCTTATGCCTTATTTTTAATGCCACCCGATAGCCATTGTAACAACATTTCCTTTGAGGAATGTTCTTCAGAAGCCTGAGTTATTAGGCCATTTGGCTAAATGGGTGGTCTAAATTAGTGAGTTCGACATCGAGTTTTGGCTGACTTATTGGCCGATTTCAGTCCTAGAATAATGCCCTTGGTTGCTAAGGAAGCAGTGCTGGTGTCAGAAACGACATTGGGAGTTTGCACCTTGTTTACGGATGGATCTTCCAATGTAAAAGGGTCTGGTATCGAGGTAGTTCTAGTCACACCCTCGGGAAAAACCCTGAGGCATGCCATTAAGACCATTCCATTAACTAACAATGATGCCAAGTACGAGGCTTTGGTTGCGGGACTGAACTGGCCCGGGAACTTGGCTTCGAGGTCATCGAGATAATGTGATTCCCAGCTGGTAGTAAACCAAGTGTACGTGATTTTTGACACAAAGAAAGAACGCATGCAACAATATGTGAGCAAGGTTCAAGCATTGCTTGCACGATTCAGGTAATGGTCGATCTTACATATTCCTAGAGAAGGGAATGTGGAGGCAGATGCATTGGCTAATTTGGGGTCATCTAAGAAGATAAAAGGATCTGACTCCGGTACTATCATTCAACTTTTACATTCGGTATTAGATGTGGATGGTTATTGTGAAGTCAATTGAACCAACCTAGTCTAGGACTGGAGGAACGAGTTCGTCGAATATCTTTGAAATGGAAAATTACTCGAAGACCCAAAGGCGTCTCGGGCACAATGCACCAAAGCGGCTCGTTACTGCCTTGTGGATGGGCAATTATATAGGAGATCGTTCCAAGGCCCGTTGGCCCGATGTCTGGGAGCCTCAGAGGCAAACTACATGATGAGAGAAGTCCACGAAGGAATTTGCGGGAACCATTCCGGTGCAGATTCGTTAGTTCTAAAGCTGGTTAGGGCAGGTTACTCTTCGCGCTGAATGGAGCAGGATGTAAAGGAATTCTTTTAGAAGTGTGACAAATGTCAACGCCATGCGCAATTGGTGCACCAACCGGCAGAACTCTTGGATTCGGTATTGTTCCCATGGCCTATCATACAATGGGGAATGGACATAGTCGGTCCTCTACCACCGGGCCCCGAAAAGGTAAATTTCTTCTAGTTTTAACTGACTACTTCACTAAATGGATTGAAATAGGTCCTTACCAAAAAGATCGGTGAATGTGAAGTGGTCGACTTCATATGGGACCACATAATTTGCCGATTCGGAACACCGAAGGAGATTGCCTGCGACAACGGACCACAGTTCATAGGCTCAAAAATCAGAAATTGTTTGGAAGATTTGAAAATCAAGAGGATTACATCCTTGCCATACCATCCAAGTGCTACGGACATGCTGAATCAACCAATAAGGTGATTATCCAAAACTTTAAAAAGAAGTTAGAAGCTGCTAAAAGTAAATGGCCCAGAGAGCTACTGGGTGTACTCCATACAACAGTGAATCAAGTACGGGAGAAATACTTTTCTTCTTCGTATATGGCACGTAATCTTTAATACCGATAGAAGTGAGGGAGATGACTTTATGGTTTTCCTGAGCAAAGGAAGAAGCAAACAATGAGGCATTGCTGGTGAAACTGAATTTGCTCAATGAACACAGAGACTTAGCGTACGTGAGGATGGTGGCCCACAAGCAAAGGATGGAAAGATATTATAACCGGAGGGCGAATGTACGCTACTTCAAAGTAGGAGATTTGATTTTAAGAAAAGTGAGTTAGAGCACTCGGGAAGTTAATGCCGGGAAGCTGGGTCCAACATGGGAAGGTCCTTACCGGATTTTATCTACCACCGATAAAGGGTCGTACAAGTTGGAAAATCAAAATGGAATCAAATTGCCCAACAATTAGAACGTGACTCACCTCAAAAGGCATTACTGCTGATGGATCCTATCAGTACTGAAAGTATGCGTTGTACTCTTTTTCTCTTCGACTAGTTTTTGTCCTAATCGGATTTTTTTGGCAAGGTAATTAACGAAAAGCATACTACGAAAGGAGGGTTATCAGAAAGAATAAGACCTTTAAATAACAAGGCATTAAAATCTTCACATCAATGATAAACCGCTATGGGGATGGTTAAATAATCTTTAGCTCGATGGCGTTCGCAGAGGGTAAGCAAAGCTTGCCACCGAACCAAAGACTATTTAACTATTCACAAGTTGTTTCCACCAACGAAGCAAGACTTTTAGTTTTCCAATTCGCATTAGAACACTAGGGGGAACAACATAAGATATGGCAACAAGAATGCCACGAAAACTGAGAACTATAGAAACTGGGAACAATAATGTCTCATCGGGCCCGGGGACTCGTCACGACCCCATATTTCCCTCCGTAGGATGTCGTGATGGCGCCTAGTCTCTAAGACTAGGTAAGCCTAACATACATGCGGAATATAACTGAAATAATGAATAAACTCTCAAATACTCAACAACTATTATAAAGAAAACTCTGCAACTCAGCATCTACAACTTTCCAAAACCTGGTGATAACAAGTCACAAGCTCTACGAATAAGTACTGACCATCCCCATGCAACAACGTTTCTATAAAAGGAGAGAAAATGAAGAAGAATAGATAGAGGGGGACTTTGATGCCTGCGGACGCTGGCAGGTATACCTAGAAGTCTCAAAACCGGGCTCGCTTCACTGGTGCCTGACTGGTAGGATGTACCTGGATCTGCACAAAAAGATGTACAAAAGCGTATCATGAGTACACCACAATGGTACCTAGTAAGTGCTAAGCCTAACCTCGGTAGAGTAGTGACGAGGTCAGGTCAAGGCCCTACTAGAATAAATAAGAAACTGAACAAGTGTATAATAGTGAAATAATGATAACAATAGAAATGAGACAATAAAGAAATACACCGAGATCAGCTACACTAAACTAAGACAAATAATGCATCACGAAAGAAAAACAAGGAATTCTATGACATGGAACAAAACAACAAACACAAGTGAAGTAATGGAAAAGTATCAACAAGGAGAACTACCGAAGTACCACCTCGTAGTCTCAAATCACAAAACAATTCACAATCTTTCCTTATATCACCGCAGGAGCCTTACCTTTATTTTTGAAAATCATTTTCCCGAAAAAGCATCTCGCATTTTAGCCCATCTTATCACACTGCGTGGCTTCAAGTAGTTCCCCTGCAAGCAACACACATATCAAGCCCACCTTATCTCACCGCATGCGTTTCAACCCCAATCCTTATACCACCGCATGTGTATCAAGATTACAACGTATCACAATCGCACCTTAAGTGCCCAATATCACAACTTGCCAAAGAAGTCAACAATAATAATGTTTCCACAATAAATAGCCCATGGATCAACCACAATATGTGTAGGAGTCTCAACAATAGCAACCGAAAGTGAATAACTACAAGAATAGTGTTTAAACAAATTTACCACCTTATCTCAATGTGAATCACGACCTTTATAACTTCACCACCAAATTCAACAATAAAATATTCCAAGAAATAACAACTTTAAGTAAAGGAACTCAACGATTAAATAATGAATATGAAATGAAGAGAAAAATAACTTCAAATAAACGTGTAAAGACAATTAGCAAGTAAGAGATAAAAGATAGGAAGAAATAGAAGGTCTGGCGACAAGAGTTACACTGATAGCCGAACTAGAGATAGAAAGAGTAGGTTTGGCGAAAAGAGACGACGAGGGCGACCTCATCGAGAAGCTCGTTTGAGCAGCCATGGCGACGCCGGCCGGTGCCACTCCGGCTGGTGATCCTCCCGCTCCATATCCCAACCTTCCACAACAACTCATACCAACTCACAGACCCTCGACTACAGTCATATCCTCAAACCTTCAACCTTGAACTCAACCTCTATTGCGAACCCTTGATCGACTGCCTCAATCGAACCTATCCCGTTCAAAAGAGCTACCTTTCAACAAGGACAGACTTTTGTCAATTTTATAGAGTCAGAAGTCGATCGAATGAATCTAATTGAAGGCCTTCAATATGCTGTCATTGGTAAGTTTTCATATGGTTGGCCCGGTATTCAAGAGCTTCGTTGATTAGTTCCTGCACAGTGTGGAATTAAGGGTGATTGCAATATTGGATTGCTCAGAGATAGGCATGTACTTATTCGATTGACGCTATGGCAAGCTTTTATCAATTTTACATACAAAGCAGTATACTACTTGAAAGCAAAAAATGGATATGAATACCAGATGAGGACACTAATCTATGATGCTAAGTTCAAGGAAGGAGAAGAAACTTCAAAAGCAATGGCGTGAATTTCATTTCCTTGTCTGCTGCCCACATACTTTGTAAAGGAATGTCTGTTCTCACTTGCATCTGCTGTTGGAAAGCCACTTCACCTTGATATGGATACTATAAACAAGACAAGGCCTAGCTATGCTAGAGTAAAGGTGCTAGTTGATCTTCAAGCTGAATTTCCAAAGAAAGTACGAATGGATATTGAAAATGAGGCTACTGGACAAGTGAGAACAGAGTGGATTAAAATTCAGTATGATTTTATCCCTAAGTACTGCAAACAATGCAAACTGCAAGGCCATGACATGCTAAAATGCTGGAAACTACATCCAGAACTGTTGAATGAAAGCTCTGTTGAGAAGCAAAAAGTTAAAGACAAAGGAAAGGAAGCAGCACCTTTGATGATTCTATCAAGTGGTAAGGTCGTTGGCAATACTGGTCTACAATGGAAGGAAGTTAATAGAGTACAAAGCAAAGGCAATCAAATAGGAGAGCAGTCCAAAGGTAGAATAGAGGTAATGCTAGCTAATACAGCTGCCCAGAAAGTCCAGACAACCAACAAGTTTGCCATCCTGAAAATGGAGCAAAGCAGAGATAATGAAGACAACCAATTGATATTAATTTAAGAAGAAGTGAGAAAGAATACACACGGTTCAGTGGCAGCAAAGATAGCTTCAACACCATGTAGTAGCAAGCCACCACATCTTCCAAAGAAACAGGCAGAAGGAAATGAAAGTGGAGATAGAGCAGCAGCTGCTGAGACTAAAGAACCAACATGTCACTGGGTCCACAGAACATTTGTAGACAATATCACAACAAATCAATCATACCAGGAGATCCCTCCACAATCAACCAATATCATTATATCAGACAGAATTGTAAATGAGGCTGAAAGAATTCAACTCAGTGATGGCAAGCTATGGAGTGAACAAGTAGAGGAAGGTTTAGAGGAAGAAGAAGTGCTAGGTGGTATAGGCAGTGATGAGGATTCAACAGATGAAGAAGAGGAACATGATGTACAAGGTGTAAACGGTAAGGCAAAACAACAAGACACAACGGGAGATACTCAAAACAAGAATATTGACAAGGATGTTGCAAGAGCTAACAAGGAGATCACAACATTAGAAGTAATGCTGCCCAACATACTAACAACACCTAAGCTTAAGGCAGCTATTGTTCAAAATGCTGGAGAAATTTAAGCTCATAATCAATTTGCAGATAGGCTGAATAAGAGTACAAAATTCACTAGGATACAAACCACTCCAACTGGGGAAGTTAAAGCACAGATCAATACGGGAATAGCTGGTTGCTCTCATGAAGATACTACAAGCAAAGACCAGATGATTCACAAGACAAAGTACACAGAGCTAATCCAAGTAGTTTCTGAATCACATTTGGAAGTGCATAGAGGTACTATTGAAAAGGAGCAGCACACAGCAAAAATAGGAAAAGACCTTGATGAAGAATCCATATCACAAAATCTCAACAATGTGGCAAGACAAGCAGACCTTTCACCTAATTTGATGGATGCAGGGAAATCAACTAAAAGAGGCAAGAAAAAATAGGGCAAAGACATTCAAAGTGTAGCATCAGGGGTCCAAACCAGAAGGATCCTATCTAAATCCCACAATCAATCATGAATGGGATCATCTAGAATATAAGGTCAGTCAACACAAAGAAAGCCTTTGAGAGGCTTATCAATATGCACAGATAGTACCATTTTCAATTCATTGGAATTATGGAGCATATGCAGAAAGCCAAAAAACTGGAGAGATATAGAAGGAGGATTGGAATGCCTAAATGCTATGCCAATGTGTCAAAAAAGACATGGATTTTTGTAGATGATGATCATGAAGTAGACATAATAAATGACATGGAGCATCAATTAACTATAAAGCTGACAAACATGGATTCCCAAACTCCCTTTATTGTAACTATTGTGTATGCAAAATGTAAATCTATTGAAAGAATTGAGTTGTGGGATAGTTTGTACAATCTTGCCAGAGATATGACAGTGCCTTGGCTAGTTGGAGGTGACTTCAATCTGATATGGGATGAAGAAGAAAAGTTTGGTAGACTCCAAGTATCTGCATCAATTCCTGTAATCTCTCTGAAATTGACTTTAAAGGAAGCATATACACATGGTGGAATGGGAGAGCTGAGGAGGACTACATATTCAAAAGGCTGGACAGATGCCTAGCCAACTGGGAATTTTAACAGTGGCTGCCACAAATGGAGATCACTCATTTGCCAAAAATAGGCTCAGATCACTGTCCTATGTTACTAACTTGTAACCAGGTCACTGCACCTGTAAAGAAGGCTTTCAGATTTCTCAACTTCTGGACAAAGCATCACTCTTTCAAAGATGTAGTCAAAGAACACTGGAAAACAGATTTTGCAGGAGATCCTTTCATCCTATTCAATCACAAACTGAAGAAGTTGAAAAGAGCCTTATCAACATGGAGCAGAGCAACATATGGAGATATTTTTCAAAAAAATAGCAAGTTTGGAAGAAGTGATCAAAGTACATGAAGCTCAATTTGAACTACACCCTACTGTCCAGAACAGAGAAAGAGTGCAAAAGGTACAGGCTAAATTAATCAAATTTTTGGCTTTAGAAGAATAATTCTGGAAGAAAAAATCTAGCATGACATGGTTCAAAGATGGTGATAGGGACACAAAGTTCTTTCATGCACAAGTAAATGGCAGAAGAAAGAGATTGCAGCTAAAAAGAATTCAAAATAGTCTAAGCACATGGCTGGAGGATAATGATGAAATGGCAGAGGAAGCAGTCAGGTTTTTCAAAGCACAATTCCATGAGGATACAGTTCCTACTACATTTGGAATCCTAGAGCATGTTCGTACAATGGTGGATAGCACAGATAACAGTCAACTAATGCAGCAACCAACAAAGGAGGAAATCAAAGAAGTAGTGTTTGGACTCAATGCAGAAAGTGCTAGAGGGCCAGATGGTTTCACTGGAAGCTTTTACCAATCATGTTGGCAAATAATTGAAAATGATATAGTGGATATGGTCAAAGAAATCTTCAATGGCCATACACTCCCCAAGTTTGTGAAACACACAAACCTGGTTCTTCTGCCAAAAAGAAAGGAAGTGAGCACCTTTTCAGATATGAGACCAATAAGCCTCAGTAATTTTATCAACAAAATCTTTTCCAGAGTCATTCATGATAGAATGGTAAACATCCCGCCAAAGCTAATTTCTGAGGAGCAATATGGTTTTGTAAAAGGCAGAAGCATAGTGGAGAATGTCCTCTTGAAACAAGAGATAACAACAGACATTCGACTGAGGACCAAAGAAGGACCAAATGTTGTAATCAAACTGGATATGACAAAAGCATATGATAGACTGTCATGGTTATTTTTGACAAAAGTTCTGAGGAAGATGGGATTTGAAGAAAGGTTTATAAGCTTGGTATATGAGATTGTATCAAACAATTGGTACTATGTATTGCTAAATGGACTGCCACATGGCTTCTTTAAGTCCACAAGAGGGGTGAAGCAAGGTGACCCTCTGTCACCTGCTCTGTTCATTCTAGCAGCAGAGGCAATGTCCAGAGGATTGAATGATTTGCACTCCAATCTATACTTCTGTGTATTTGGATTGCCTAAGTAGAGTCCCAAGATAAACCACCTAGCCTATGTTGATGATACCATCATCTTCTCCTCATCAGATGCTACCTCACTGCATCTTATAATGGAGGTACTGACAGCATATGAAAATGCCTCTGGTCAACTGATAAACAAGAGTAAATTTGCTATGTATATGCATCATTCCACTGCTGAACACATAGTCAATAAGGTTCAAAGAATCACTGGAATCTTGAGGCAAGACTTCCCTTTCACATACCTTAGATGTCTAGTCTTCTACAAGAGAAGGAAGATGAACTACTACAAAGGTCTCATACAAAAGGTGATGGACAAGCTTCAAGCTTGGAAAGGAAAATTACTGTCCATAGGGGGAAGAGCAGTGCTTATAACAAATGTGCTACAGAGCATGCCCATACATCTCCTTTCTGCAGTAAATCCTCTTGCTTGTATGATCAATAAGTTACATAAGATAATTGCACAATTCTTTTGGTGCAACTCTGTTGGACACCCAAGCAGACACTGGGCATCATGGAACACCTTATGCTTACCATGTGAGGAAGGGGGTGCAGGATTTAGATCCTTACATGACATGTCTACTACATTGTTTTGCAAACTGTGGTGGAACTTCAGAACAAAGCCAAGTCTGTGGAGTGCCTTTATGAGTCAGAAATATTGCAAAAAGCTTAATCCTATGATTGTTCCTTGGAGAGGTGGATCTCATATATTGAGAAAAATGATTGAATGCAGAAACATCATAGAACATCAAATCATCATTCTGGTTTGAAAACTGGATTGGATTGGGAGCTCTATACTTTGTTACCCCACCTGACTTTATCTGTGATGAACCAGTAAAAAACATATATGATGTGGTGCAAGATGGACACTAGAATGAAGAGAAGATCAGAGAACTACTGCCAGATGATCTTGCCGTACACATATTGGAGAATATCAAACCACCAGCCCTTACAGATGTGCTTGATACACCTGCATGGATGCTAGAAACTAGAGGTGACTTCACTGTAAAATTAGCCTGGGAATACCTGAGGAGGAAGCAAAATCCTTCTAATGCTTACAGAAACATCTGGGTGAAAGGGCTGCCTTTCAAGATTGCTTTCTTCATGTGGAAAGTATGGAGAAACAGGCTACCACTTGATGATTTCTTTAGAAAACTAGGCTATCAAATGGCAACTAAATGTTGGTGCTGTGCAGATCCACAAGAAGAAACAAGACAACATCTATTTTTCACATCATATGCTGCAAGCAAAGTGTGGAGGCACTTCCTTGGTAATGCAGGGATAACATGAATGGAATCACATTGCATCAGGCTATGGTTAAATGATGGACTGCAGAGGTAGTACCTAGATTGAAACCTATAATGCAAGCGTTTCCATCAATAATTGTTTGGGAGCTGTGGAAGAGAAGAAACAGTTATAAATATGGGGAAACAATCACTGTCAATAAAGTTATTTACCAGATCACTGCCACCCTTCAACTACTCATCAAAGTCAGAAAGCCAGGCATTCAAAGCATCCCTCATAAATGGCCAGATATAATCACTATGATGGAGGAATACACTCCCACTTTGAAGTACACAAAGGTGCTATGGGAATTCCCCAATCAAGGGTGGTTAAAAGTCAACACAGATAGAGCCTCTAGAGGTAACTCAGGGAGAAGCTCAATCGGTTTTGTACTGAGAGATGAACAGGAAGATGTCATATATGCATGCTGCAAGGAAATTCAAGAAGGCACAAACACAGAAGCTGAGGCACAGACAATACTGGAGGCTTGAGATTCTGTGTCCACAATGAACACTTTCTCATAGATCTCCATACTGATTCAATGATGTTACTGAACGACATAAAGGGAGAATAGAGAGTGCCATGGTCCATTGATGAAACAGTTGCAGGAATTAAAGAGCTAATGGCAAGAAGTAATGCAACAGTAACACACACACTCAGAGAAGGCAACAAACTGGCAGATCATTGGCCAACTATGCCCTAGATGTTGGACCTATGGAATGCTACTGTTTTGCTGAGCTGGATACACAAAGTAGAAGGTTGATCAACAGTGATAAGAGCCAAGGCCCCTATCTAAGAGTAAGAGTTGCAGGAAACAAGGGGCAGTAACTCTACCAAAGGGAAAGGAGCCTGGTGGAGGGCAAAATAGTAGTGATGATGAAAGAATGGAGCAGTGACTTTACATTAACAATATGCTGCTTGTTGCAGGAAACAAAGGAGCAATCATGACTTGTTTGTTTTTGCATGCAGGTAGGAAGAACTGGAAAATGCAGCACCAAGCACAACTGCAGTAGTTGCTTGAGACTTCCACACCAGCCTCTGGCGAATGGACTATCATGGAACAACACCATACAAGTGACACAATACACAGTCAGCCACCTACTAAGCTTCAACTCGAGAAGACAACAATTGATCACCCTACTACTTACTAGCACCCTCAATCTCACACCGCCACAGCAGGAACACAACAGCAGTAGAAGAAATCCTTTCAAAGATACAGCAACTACATAAGGCAACATCATCCCTCTAGTCACCATGATACACTCTTGGGCAGGAGCATAGCAGCAGCAGAAGAATCAAAGATACAGCAGCTACATAAGGCAGCATCAACAGCTCATGCTTCCATCCACCATGGTACACTTTTGGGGTCAGTCTACTACTGAAGAAACAATGTGCAGCATTCATAATGCTCTTTCCATTTCTACTATGGCATCTAGACTGAACACTAACCAATTTGTGCAACTCCATCAACATTTCAAATCAACAAGTCAGCCCAAACCAAAAGAACACAGAGGCTCAGCTCACAAAAATCACTGCCAGCAACAGAAGAAACTCAGCAACAACAACCTCACCTCTCAAATGCAACAGATAAGGCAAACTCAAAGAATACACCAACACCAGCAACAGCAAGCCATCACTGAACTCAACAACTTTCACACCACTGCAGATAGATTGGTATGGTCCATATCATTGATGCAATTGCAAGGTGTGGTATTAGCATTGGTAGTGTTCAATCTCTTGCAATTACAACAATCATCATGGATCTTCCCTGCCACCATACACTACTAGAACCCAGACAACACACAGCTACACAGGAACATCAATAAGAACAGCCAAAGTCAGCAGCAACTGCAGGACACAGACGCACAACCAACAGATAGGCAACAAAAGCAACATTCTGAAACAAACATAGATGATCACAGAGTCATAAATTAGCAAAATCAGCACACAAATCAAAACCAATTGATATGCCATCAGCAGCAAACTAAATTTCAGAGTAGCAGCAACACAAACACCACTTCCTCCATTGAACTCAGCATCTCCTACAATACTGTAAACAGTTTGAAATGGTCTAGATCATTGGTGCAGTTGCAAGGTGTGGTATCAGCACCCTTGGTGCTCAATCTCTTGCAACTACAGCAATCCTCATGGATTTTTGCCTCCACAATGCATCACTGGAAATCACATAGCATACAGCAATACAGCAGCAGTATACCGAGCCAACATCAATTACATGTCATAGAAGCACTACCAACAGGTTACCAACTAAAGCAGCAGGAATCAAAAGTAGACAACAGCTCCCACAGCAGCAGCAAGCCAAACAGACAACCTAACAGAAGACACAAGATACAAACATATACTCAACAGCACCAGACTCAGCACATAAGCTACCCTCCCAACCTCAGAACCAACAACAGCAATCAGAATATTGCTAACTCAACACAAACAACACTGCCATCCAACTACAGGCCAGACTCAGATAGCCATCTTCAACTTGGCTTTCCTTTCCCCCAAGGTCAAAGCAAAATTGAATATAGCTCGCACTTTTTTGTCACACTTTTGGGAACTCTAGAAATCACTGATAGATGTCAGATGTATATACAAGGGATCACATCCCTCAACCACCTAATAGAAGCAGGAACATATGTACTTTTTTTGTATAGCTGACCTAGGAAAATTTCACTTTATTTTTGTACATACGATTGTCTATCAATATAAAAGAGACAATTGTCACATCACCATAGGTCTAACACCTTACTACTTTTTTGGTACAATTAGTTATCACCTTAGGATGACTAAGTGTACACTCATTCACTCTTGGGAGGTAAGGTCCATGTCCCCCTCCACTTTTGTATTTTGCTTCTATTAATAAACTTATATTTAGCCAAAAAAAAGAAGAAGAAGAAGTAAGAGATAAGACAAGAATCAACAATGTCAAGAATTACAAAATCCGAACACCCATTCGATAACGAGTCCAACCAACAAGAATTACTCAAATCCGACCTCAAATCGCCTTTCAAATTCCCAAAATTTATCCTAAGAAAGTTTCACAAATTTTCCCCAAAATTTCAAACTCAAAACACTAATTAAATGATGAACACAATAATGGACTCGTATAATATAACCAAAACCGAGTCAGAATCTCTTACCTCGATGAATTTCTTGAAAATCTCTCGAAAAATCACCATAAACCGAGCTCTCTAGGTCTAAAAATGAATAATGAAATCAAACCCTCGAACGTAGCTGTCACGACCCAAATTTGCCTCCGCAAAAAGTCGTGACGGCACCTAGTCTCTAAGACTAGGTAAGCCTAACACTTACTGAATCAATAGGAGAATTTGACCAACAATTAATAATTAGGAAATAGAACCTTATTACACAACTTATAATTTCCAAAAATGGTAGTACAAGTCATAAGCTCTACAGAGTTTGCTGCAAAAACATCTAAATACAACTATTTCAAGATAGAGATGAATAGCGCAAGTACAATAACAGAAGGTGACTCCGAGGACTGTGAACGCAACAGCAGGTTTTCCTTGAGTCTCTGCAGCGAGATCCGTACAGCTAGCTAGCGATCGACTGACTCCGAATTACCTAAATCTGCACAAAAATGTGCAGAAGTATAGTATGAGTACACCACCAGCGGTACCCAGTTAGTATCAAGACTAACCTCAGTGGAGTAGTGACGAGGGACAGTCAAGACACCTACTGGACTAAATAACCTGAACAAGTATAGGTATAGATCTAACAGAGTATGATATCTCTATTGAACTAGCGCATAATGACGACAATAATAAGGTGCTTACAATAGGAAATAGAAGCAACAATTAGCAGTTGGACACCACAAGTAATAACATAATAGAGTAATGCTGGACACAGTTTAAATCCGGTGAAAAACAAATAAAGGTAGACAAGTAGCAACTTGATAAGGATAACCACTTTCACACAAAGTTTAACCAATAATCCCCATGAGGTACCAAACCTAAAAAATAATCAAAATTCACGGGTCCCAATTCATGAACCCTAATTGCTTGGCATCTTATGCCCTCACTACAACTGGTAACTGCACGGACGACACACGTGCCAATAGAACAATTCTCACATAGAAGGCAAGTGGACAAGGGAATGTATGAATGATCAATAGCATCAGGATCCACCTTCTTAACCCGATAGGGGTGATTATTTACGTGTATGTTTGTGCAAGAGTTGTATCACAGTTCAGGCCAAAGAGTAAGAGTAGGGGAAATACACGACACATAAGAAACGATCCACAATTTGCACAAGGTAAAACTCACACAAGTTAGGCATGCCACTACACAAATATCAACAATAACAATGCCCCCAGGTCATCTCGAGTCATTACAAATCAATCCCCCACATAGCCCATCATGTCTCGCCACGTGCGCAATAATAAAATAAATGCCCGCCTTGTCTCGCTGCACGCGCATAATAATATTCTCACCTTGTCTCGCCACAATGCGCAAACCCACACATATTTCCCCCTTGTCACGCCGCATGTGCAAATATCAATAGTAACAATAGCACGTAAGAAATCATGCAAACACCCGAACGTAACCTCCAAATAATATCACGTGCCACAAACACAACATCACAATAGAAGGACTTTCACAACATGTGTCCATATTTCACAATATTTCATCTAAACAGTGTCAATACCAAAACGGCGCATAGCACTCGGCTCAACAAACTGAGTACACCAGCAACAACAACAACAATAGCACGAGAATACGACAAGTAAAACAACGCGAGAGCTTTGGATCACAATGAAGCGGTCGAACGAGCTCACAAAGAATAAACACGATAGGGAATACTATTCTCAATAAGAATGGCTCAACAAGGGAGAAATAATATGTAACAAATGATTCCACAAAAGTACAATTGGACAACAAGGGAGGTAACATCAGTCAATAATTCCAAATAAGGATGAGGCAACTACGATAAAGGATAATTAAACTTCATTTAGGGTTGAGCAATTACGAAGAGATGCAACGAATGCAATTAAGGATAAGTAACGGAAAAGATAATCATATCCTCAAATAAGGATAGACAACTACAGAAGAGATAATAATAATTTCAATTAAGGATAAGAAATTTGGAAAGGATAGCATGGCAATCGAAGAGGCAACGACCTCAGCTAAGGACAAGAGTCAAATAGGCAATAAAGGTGGAGCATGAAGCAATTAATTCCAATTAAGACATATAGAGGTGAAACTAGTAAATGGAGAACTTAACATAACAAAACAACTTCATATCTAATGAACATAAGAACCTAAGATTCCTAAAAGGTCAACTTTCCACAGATAAGCCCGAGCACGTACTCGTTACCTCGCGTACACGGACTTCACATGACACAATTAGCACCAAAGACTCAAATCCTAAGGGGTAGTTCCCCCACAAAAAGTCAAGCAAGATGCTTACCTCAAAGAAGCTAGGCTGATACTCTAAAATGGCCCTCTCAAGTGAAACAACCTTCGGACGGCTCAAATCTAGCCAAAATAACTTTAATCCATAAATAAAACTCATAGAAAATAATTCCGGATGATAAAGCTTTGATTTTTAATTAAAACTAAAAAGTCAACCCTCGGGCCCGCATCTCAGAACCCGATAAAGTTTATAAAACCCGAACACCCATTCTGATACGAGTTCAACCTTACCAAAATTATCAATTTACGACATCAATTCGTCCTTCAAATCATCATTTTACATTTTGAAAGATTTCTCCAAATTTTTACCAAATTTCCAACTTAATTAACCAATTAAATGAGAAAATTGCAATGGATTCCTGAAATATAACAAGATTCGGGTAGAGAACACTTACCCCAATGAGTTGCTTGAAAAACCCACGTGAAATCTCCCAAAACCGAGGTGTAGAACTCAAAATATGTTAACAATATCAAACCCTCGACATATATGTGATTCTGCCCAGCACTTTCGCATCTGCGGGTTCAAGTTCCTCATCTGCGAGCTTGCATTTGCGATGCCAGGCAGCCAGGCAAAGTACCGCACCTGCGGAACTTCACGTCGTATTCGTGACTGTGCAGAAGCGCAAATGAAGCCGCAGAAGCGAGGCTCATCGCATGTGCGATCTTTTAGCCGCAGAAGTGGCATCGCGCCTGCGTGAAAATCTCCGCAAAAGCGGCATGACATGGCCATTTCCATTGTCGCAGAAGCGACCAGAATACCGCAAAAGCGGCCACGCACCTGCGGTCAAAATTTCGCAGGTGCGATTGCACCAGGTTTTGCCTAGAACCAGCTTCATTCAACATGCTCTAAACGATCCGAATCTCGTCCAAAACTCACTTGAGCCACTCGAAACCCCATCCTAATATACCCACCAGTCCCTAGCATAACGCGGACCTCCTCGAGGTCTCAAATCATATCAAACAACATCGAAACTACGAATCACACCTTGAATCGAACTTATGAACTTTTTGAATATTCTAACTTCTAAAACCCATGCCGAAACACATCAAATCAACGCGGAATGACGTCAAAATTTGTATGCAAGTCCCAAATGACATAACGGAGCTAATCCAACTCTCAGAATCGAAATTCGACCTCGATATCGCCAAAGTCAACTCTCGGTCAAACCTCTCAACCTTCTAAAAATTTCAACTTTCTTCGTCCAAGTGCTTCAAATTACTCTACAGACCTCGAAATCCAAATCCGAACGCACGCCTAAGTCCAAAATCACCATACGAAGCTATTGGAAACATCAAAATACTATTTCGGAGTCGTCTACATAAAAGTCAAATTCTGGTCAACTCTTACCGCTTAAGCTTCTAAAATACAAATCCTTCTTCCATATCAATTCCGAATCATCCCAAGTCCGAACTCGACTACGCACGCACGTCGTACACATAATACAAAGCTGCTCGAGACCTTAAGCCATTGAACGAAGCGCTAATACTCAAAACGACCAGTCAGGTCGTTACATTCTCCCCCTTTTAAATAAACGTTCGTACTCGAACGTGCCAAGAATCATTCTGAAGTCATCGAATCACTGAGTGTACTCACCCTACATACAATCTCGGGTGACCTCACATCACCCTAATCCATATAAGCCCGACGGAAGCACCTCAACTGAATTTTACCCCTTCCACCAATATCAATAAGCCTTACAACTGAAATTCTCACCATCCGATCATCTCCAAAAGACCCGATTCCTCCATCCACACCCAGTATCAGCCTCCACCGGCTGCAACAACTTATGCCTTCACCCACAAGGTACAACCACATAACATATCACATCACTCATATGCCTGTGACAACATCTCTGCTCACCATAGCTGCCCGTAAACAAATCAAGTACCAGCAATTAGCCTCATATCCGTTAGAACCCTATTTTAAACCTTCACAACACTGATAACGATGCGATAAACATGAAGACCTCATCACCACTCACCCGAATCAACAAGTCACATCTAACACCACCTGGGCACACCCCTTGCAAGCTAAAACCCAATAAGCACAACGTGAATATGGCTGAATATACAAAGAGAAACACACGAGAGAACTATCAAATAAGCCTGACAGGCACAACCCCCTATCAGTACCATACTACGAATCAATTTAACAAGGAAGAATCAAAGTATAGGAACAAATCACAAGTGTCCCATCCTAATATAACTCCACCGCGGCCCGCGGCCCGCGGCCCGCAGCCCAGTTCCAGCATACCAAATCACATGAAGACGCGAGGATCCCATCCTAAACTCTGAATCACGGTGGAATACATGTCATACCAACCGAAACCTCCCACTAATTCAATTCTGCCAACAAAATCATAACACATTCTGAACTCTCACACCGGTAGAGCATCTAAATCACAAATTGTAACTAAATTTCTTAGAAATCACATCAAAACTACCAAAATAAAGAACAGAAAGTCACTCAAAATCTCATAACTCTCAATAATGAATAAAAACAAAACTGTAGACATGGGCTACCACTATAGAATCTGCCAATAGGGATAAACACATAAGCAGAGTATTAAATCACGAAACTCACTCACATGTGAAGCAAAATACGAGGACTCATCCCGATAAGCAGAACCGAAGCAAAATACGAATGATGCTCCTCTATAACAAATCGAAACCACACTTGTACGACATCATCTGGTGCAGCAGCCTCAGTCCTATTATAGGAAACACATCAACGGGCCGAGCCTCCCCTTTTAGGCGCCCTCTACTCGCCTGACCTATACCCCAAGCTGGCGGTGCAGGGATATCAGCAGCCGGAACCGAACTCATAGCCTGAATACCCCACTGTGACACATCTGTCAGAGTTTGGGACAATTTCTCACCATGTGGCTGGTATCTCCACACTCAAAGCAACCCCTCTGCTGATGTGGCTATGAAAACTATGCGGTACGGTACTCTGAGACCCAAGGGTACCTTAAACACCATGCGAAGCCTGAAGTGCAAACTACACTTGTTGACCTACAAAACATCTACCATGCCGTACCATGCCTCCAAAATAAGGACCAGTAGATCTCTCCGGTCTACGAGACCTCTTAGCCCTCTGTCCTCTCTCTCCTGACCCCATTTGTCCTCTCTCTCCTGATCCTACATGCCCTCTAATCGGCGAGCGATCTCTACCACATGCTGAAATGGAACATCTAACTCCAACTCCCGAGCCATGCTGAACTGGATATCATGTTTGAGCCCCTCTATGAATCTACGGACTTGCTCACTAACTATAGCGACCAAAGCAGGTGCATGTTTGGATAAATCAATGAAGCTAACAACATACTCTGACACAGACATAGTGCCCCGGTGCAGCTGCTCGAACTCCTCATGTCATGCATCCCGAAGGGTTTGAGGAACAAACTCATGCAGGAACATCTCCGAAAATTGAACCCATGAAAGTGAAGCTGCATCAGTCGGGCTACCTAACTTATATGTTCGCCACCATTGATATGCCGCTCCCTTAAAAGAAACCCCATTCATCTTCACAATACCCATAGTGCAGAGAATGTGGTGGTCACTCCTCTAGAAAACCCTGTGCACCCTCTGAAGCGAAACCACTGAAAGTAGGAGGGTCATACTTCTTGAACCTTGCAAGTCTAAGCTGTTCTTCCTCAAATACTGCAGCCCTAACCATAGGCTGAACTGGGACCACATGCTGAGTTGCCATGACACCTAGAACCTGACCAATGTGGACTCGCTGCTCTAGAGTACAGGCGGCGGGAGTTTTAGTTCCTTCCTCGACCTGTGAAGTAGCTGGTGCAACCGGAATCAACCCTGCCTGAGCCAATGTACCAACCATGCTCAGGAATTGTGCTAAAGTCTCCTGGAGTTCGGGGGTAATAGTAGGTGCCTCCGATGCCTGTCCCCCAATCAGAGCTACTGGCGGCTCCTCAATTGCTGCTCTGGCAGGTGCCCTAGCTGCGACACGTGCTCCTCTTCGGCCTCTGCCTCTGCCTCTAACCCTAGTGACACCTTCTTCGGGGACAGCGTCGTCAGTAACTATAGCTCGTGTCTTCAGCATTTGTGAGAGAATGGAATTGTAAAAGCTCAACCTCCGAGTTCAATAAACTCGCATGATAGGAAATGAAGAAGTGAAACTGTCCTAATAGTTTTGTAGCCTCTCGAAGATAAGTACAGACATCTCCGTACCGATCCGGAAGACTCTACTAAACTCGCTTATGACTCGTAGCACCTATGAACCTAGAGCTCTAATACCAACTTATCATGACCCAAATTTTTCTCCGTAGGATGTCGTGACGGCAGAGACTAGGTGAGCCTAACACTTACTAAATCAATAGGAGAATTTGACCAACAATTAATAATTAGGAAATAGAACCTTATTACACAACTTACAATTTCCAAAAACGGTAGTACAAGTCAGAAGCTCTACTGAGTTTGCTACAAAAACCTCTAAATACAACTGTTTCGAAATAGAGTTGAACAGTGGAAGTACAATAACAGAAGGTGACTCCGAGGCCTGTGAACACAAATGCAGGTTTTCCTTGAGTCTCCACAGCGAGATCTGTACAGCAAGCTAGCGATCGACTAACTCCGAATTACTTGGATCTGCACAAATATGTGCAAAAGTGTAGTATGATTACACCATAACGCTATCCAGTAAGTATCAAGACTAACCTCAGTGGAGTAGTGACGAGGGACAGTCAAGACACCTACTGGACTAGATAACCTGAACAAGTATAGGTATAGAACTAACAGAGTATGATATCTCTATAGAACTACGCATAATGCAAACAATAATATGGTGCTTACAATAGGAAATAGAAGCAACAATTAGCAGCGGGACACCACAAGTAAAAACACAGTAGAGTAATGTTGGATACAGTTTAAATCCGATTAGAAACAAATAAAGGAAAGACAAGTAGCAACTTGATAAGGACAACCACTTTCACACCAAGTTTAACCAATAATCCCCACGAGGTACCAAACCTCAAAAATAATCAAAATTCACGGGTCCTAATTCGTGAACCCTAATCACTTAGCATCTTGTTCCCTCATTACATCTGGTAACTGCACGGACAACGCACGTGCCAGTAGAACAATTGTCACATAGAAGGCAAGTGGACGAGGGTATGTATGAATGTTCAATAACATCAGGATCCACCTTCTTAACCCGATAGGGGTGATTATTTACGTGTCTTGTGCAAGTGTTCTATCACAGTTCAGGCCAAAGAGTAAGAGTAGGAAAAATGCACGACACATAAGAAACAATCCCACAATTTGCACAAGGTAAAACTCACACAAGTTAGCCACACCACTACACAAGTATCAACAACAACAATGCCTCCAGGCCATCTCAAGTCATCAAAAATAATCCCCGACATAGCCCACCTTGTCTCGCTACGTGCGCAATAATAAAGTAAATGTTCGCCTTGTCTCGCCGCATGCGCATAATAATATTCCCACCTTGTCTCGCCACAATGCACAAACCCACATATATATCCCCCCTTGTCACGCCACATATGCAAATATCAATAGTAACAATAGCACGGCAGAAACCTCGTGCAAAAACCCCCAACAAAACCTCCTAACAATATCATGTGCCACAAACACAACATCACAATAGAATGACTTTCACAACATGTGTCCATATTCCACAATATTTCATTTAAACAGTGTCAATACCATAATCGCGCATAGCCCTTGGCTCAACAAACTGAGTACAATAGCAGCAACAACAACAATAGCACGAGAATACGACAAGTAAAACAACTCGAGAGCTTTGGATCACAAAGAAGCTGTAGAACAGCTCACAAAGAATAAACATGATAGGGAATACTAGTCTCAATAAGAATGGCTCAACAAAGGAGAAATAATATGTAACAAATGATTCCACAAAAGTACAATTCGACAAAAAGGGAGTTAACATGAGTCAATAATTCCAAATAAGGATGACACAATTACGATAAATGATAACTAAACTTCATTTAGGGTTGAGCAATTACGGAGAGATGCAACAAATTCAATTAAAGATAAGCAACAGAAAAGATAATCACAACCTCAAATAAGGATAGACAATTACAGAAGAGATAATAATAATTTCAATAAAGTATAAGCAATTTGGAAACGATAGCATGGCAATCGAAGAGGCAACGACCTCAGTTAAGACACACAAGAGTCAAATAGGCAATAAGGATGGAGCATGAAGCAATTAATTCCAATTAAGACACGTAGAGGTGAAACTAGTAAATGGAGAACTTAACATAACAAAACAACTTCATATCTAATGAACATAAGAACCTAAGAATCCTTCGGTCAACTTTCCACAAATAAGCCCGAGCACGTACTCATCACCTCACATACACGGACTTCACATGACACAATTAGCACCAAAGACTCGAATCCTAAGGGATATTCCCCTCCCCCTCCCCCCACAAAGTTAGGCAGGATACTTACCTCAAAGAAGTTAGGCCGATACTCTAAAATGGCCCTCTCAAGTGAAATAACCTCCGGACGGCTCAAATCTAGCCAAAATAACTTCAATCCATAAATAAAACTCATAGATGTTACAACCCATATCCTCACGTGTTAGTTCATGCCATATGTTATTTGACATAAATCCAAGAAGTAATTATCTTTGAGATGATAAGAAGTTAATTCTATTGGTCTTAAGTGATATAAGAGTGTACAAGGGTGATTAACAAGTATGAGGAGTTAAACGAATCAAGGATGTTGTAACTCATATTTTCGGGTAAACCTAGAGGTGCGTAATACACTCAAGAGGTCTTTTTTAAGGTATTTGAATCATATAATATTCGTATCATAAGTCTTGAAGTCAAAAGAGTTATGAAACAAAAGTCGACAAAAGTTGTCGCAACTTAGGTTCATAATTTTACTTAAACATTAGGTCAAATGTTTCTAAGCTTTTCTCCCAATTTACAAGGAATTACGGGGTGATCTACCTACCAAATTAAATATCTATGAGTCTAGTTTCCAACACATTAAACCGTTTGTCAATACGATCTTGGAGTATAGAGATAATTGTATTTCTGCAGACCTGCGCAGATTGGTAGGTGACAAGTAGGTGCATCACCTACTTGCAAAATTAGAGGACAAAATTAAAAGTCCCAGAGTCGGCCAAGAGAGGACTTTTAAGGGATTATAAACTCAGTTATTTCACCCTTATTTCAGACCTTCAAAACCAAATTTAACCCCTGCAACCCCTCCCCAAAAAATCCCACACAAACCCTAATCGATTTTCCCTCTCTTTCAAGTTCTAATTGGGGGTGAAACCTAGAGTTTGAAGAACCAAGGAAAGGGATGAGTTATCCAAAAAGTAATTTAAGTTTACTGCTCTCTTTCATACATTTTTTCTCCTGTGAATTCATGGTAATTCGTTCTATACATGTAAGAACTCACAGGACGGTGATCGGAAGCCGTGAGTTCGAATTATTCACTTGTAGCGGACTGTTTTGTGTTGCTGTTGGGCTTTGTGTTTTACTACTGTTTTTTGGAGTTTTGGAGGAAGAAGGGTGTGGAGAAAAACCATATAGATTTAGGGTTGTGGGCTAATAGTTCTTTGTAACATTTCCGGGTCGTTTGACACGACTACGGTGGCCATCGTATGTATGAAGTGAGTAGCTTGTGCGTGGACTGTTTTGGGAGGCTCAATATGATTATTATTGATGTTGTTTGGGCTGTTTGGTGATTGTTTTGAATTGTGTGAAGTCATATATATAGGGGAGGTGCTGTCCGTTTTATCGTAAAATAGGTTGTGGTCGATACATAATAGTTATGACGCTTAAATAATAACGATAGTATCGTTTCTCTTATTGTAGACTAAGGAGTTGTGATAGTTGCATAGCTTGAGATTGGGGCAGTATATACAAGGTATGTGGGGCTATCCCTTTCCTTGTTTTGCACGGCTCCGATAGTACATAATGTAATGAACGAGCTTCTAAAGAAACTCTACTCTTAGAAGCTAGCAGTACTTACATTGTTTCCCCTCTTATGGAATGATTGACGTTGATGTTGCTTCTCTTGTTCTTATGTTATCAATGTTGTTGGTACTTCCTGTTTCTTATAAGGTTCATGGTGAAGAGTTAGTCCTAATAACGCGTACAGAGGATACCAACCTTACGTCACTCTAAAAGGCTTAGAACGTATTTTCATGAGCCGAGCATGCATTATATATATGTATCTATTTTACTCTACCGAGCCGCGCTATTGTCGGCCGGGTACGGCACCTATTATGCAACCACTGATCAGTTGGGTTTTACCAAGCTCCACGTGGCCGGGTACGATTCTACCGAGCCTTATGTGGTCGGGTACGTTTTTACCGAGCCTATTACGGCCGGGTATGATATAATAATGATGATGCCTACCGAGGCATATGTTTTAAAAGTTTATGTATATATACATGTGTGTCATGCATTTCAAGTCAGTAGCCCTCAGAGGTACCCAGATGTTACAGGTTGTATATTCTCTATCCCTGCTTACATTACTGTTTGTACTTATGGTTCCCTGCCTTACATACTCAGTACTTTATTCGTACTGACGTCCTTTTATTTGTGGACGCTGCATATCGTGCTACAGGTCCTGATAGACAGGCAGGTACAGCTCCCCCACCACAGTAGGCTGTCCAGTTCAGCGGTGATTGGCGAGATCCCTTCTCCGGACTTGTCGTGGTCTGGGTATGCATTTTTGTTATAGACATTATGGGTATGTCGGGAGCCTGCTCCGGCTATGTTGCAGTACTTATGTTTCTTTAGAGGCTCATAGACAGGTGTCGACTCATGTATAGTTTGGTATGCCTTGTTGGCTGGTTTTTGTTGTATAATCTTTCATGGTAGCGTGGTAGCTCGTACCTTATATATAGTTTCTTGATTGTCTGGTCATCCCATGTTATGTGTGTTCATGCCATCATATTTTATTGTTGGTTGTCCATGATCCATTTCTACCATTTATATTGATCTCTTCAGCCCTAAAAGATAATAAAGAAGGTTAGATAAAATGTACG
This sequence comes from Nicotiana obtusifolia, assembly GCA_002018475.1. Taxonomy (NCBI): domain Eukaryota; kingdom Viridiplantae; phylum Streptophyta; class Magnoliopsida; order Solanales; family Solanaceae; genus Nicotiana; species Nicotiana obtusifolia. The sequence goes on from MCJB01028083.1 coordinate 84,243, forward strand.
TTGGTGCTCGGCAAGTATGGTCGGATGCTAGTCATGGCCCTCCAGTTTGGGTCGTGACAATAGAAAATAGTTCTGAATAATAAAACTTTAATTTTTAATTAAAACAAAAAAGTCAACCCTCGGGCCCGCACCTCGAAATCCGATAATATTCACAAAACCCGAACACCCATTCCAATACGAGTTCAACCATACCAAAATTATTAATTTACGATATTAATTCGTCCTTCAAATGATCATTTTACATTTTGAAATATTTCTATGATTTTTTCCCCAAATTTCCAATTTAATTCACTATTTAAATGATAAAAATTGCAATGGATTCATGAAATATAACAAGATACCGGTAGAGAACACTTACCCCAATGAGTTGCTTGAAAAACTCATGAAAAATCTCCCAAAACGAGGTGTAGAACTCAAAATATGTTAAAAATATCAAACCCTCGACATATATGTGATTCTGCCTAGCACTTTTGCATCTGCGGGCTCAAGTTTCTCATCTGCGAGCTTGCATTTGCGAGACAAAGCTCGCATTTGCAATGCCAGGCAGCCAAACAAATGAAGCCGCAGAAGCGAGGCTCATCGCATGTGCCATCTTTTAGTCGAAGAATCGGCATCGCGCCTACGTGAAAATCTCCGCAGAAGCGGCACGACATGGCCATTGCCATTGTCGCAGAAGCGACCAGAATACCGCAAAAGCGGCCATGCACCTGCAGTAAAAATTTTGCAGGTGCAATTGCACCAGGTTCTACCCAAAACCAACTTCATTCAACATGCTCTAAACGATTCGAATCTCGTCCGAAACTCACCCTAACCACTCGAACCAACTTCATTCAACATGCTCTAAACTCACGCACGATTTATGCCGAGGTCGTATGGCCCGATCCAGAAATATACTGTGTGCACTGTCGAGGGTCGAACAGCACGAACCATAGATGCATTTATTAACCTGCCGAGGCGAACAGCCCGCTCCCATGAGAGTAGAGGAATTTACCTAGCTCGTGGAAATACTTGCGATGCGAGTGAACATAGATTTCTCAAAGTTATTATAAAATTATTCAATTCTTCCAAGCATAAGAAATCCAAACAGGGGATTTTAAATCTAAAAATCCTTAGTCTCGGTTCTATTTAAGACAATTGCTAAGCGTAATCAGCATAACAGTGTAAACAAAGCATGATGTAATGCTAAGACTACCCCGACATCACAGTAAGTGTAGCATGAGTACATAAACAACATGTACCCAGTAAGTATCTAGTATAACCTCGAAGAAGTAGTGACGAGGGGGAGGGTTGACATCGACACTTACTATAGGCTAACAATAAAATGCAGGAATTATAAATAAGCATGGATTATGTAAATAATTAATACAACTCAATAAGAAGTAGTGAATAATAATTCCTTCACTAATAATAAATTCCAAGTCAATTCCTATCATTTAAATAAGTATAATCGCCCAAGCCATAAATTAATATCAAGTATAAATAGGCTCCGAGTATTATCACGCACGATTTATGCTGAGTCGTACAACCCAATCCAGAAATATACTGTTTGCACTGCCGAGGGTCGAACGGCACAAACCATAGATGTATCTATTAACTTGTCGAGGCGAACGGCCCGCTCCCATGAGAGTAGAGGAATTTACCTCGCTCACGGAAATACTTGCGACGCGAGTGGACATAGATTCTCAAAGTTATTATAAAATTGTTCAATTCTTCCCAAGCATAAGAAATCCAAACTGGGGATTTTAAATCTAAAAATCCTTAATCTCGGTTATATTTAAGACAAATACTAAGCGTAGTCAGCATAACAGTGTAAACAAAGCATGATGCAAATCTAAGACTACCCGGACTTCACATGGAATACAGCTACACACGGACCCTCATTACCTAGTGCGTACATAGCTCCCCACAGAAGTAATTAATAAGAAAAATACACCAAAGGGGATGAGTTTCTTCTTACAAGGTTAGGCAAGAGACTTACCTCATCTCAAAGCTCGCTTCCCGGTCTCAAATTCGCTCTAAAGCCTCAGCTCGGTGCCGAAAAATCTGAAACTAGTCAAATATTGTATAAATAAATCAATATATGTTCCAAAGTTCATAATATAACTATTAAAGTAATTACCCAATCTAAATTGGAAGATTCTTTAAATTCACCCCTGGGCCCACGTGCCCGGATTCCAGAAATTTTCAAAGAAAGTTGTTATCCATAACCTCACGAACTTTAATATATAATTTTCACTCAATCCCATAAATATTTTCGTGGGTAAATGCCATTTTTATCAAAACCTAGGGTTACTCATCTAAACCCATGATTTTCACAAATTTACAAGTCAAAACCTATCCATAATATATATATTTAACTCTCATTGGATAGAAATTACTTACCTCCAAGTTACTAGGTGAAAACCCCTCTCAAGAAGGTCCAAAATCGCCCAAAAGGTGAGAGAAATGGGTTAAAAATTGCTTAAGTCCCGTAATAAATGAAGCCTTCTGCCTCCAGGACTTTCGTATCTGCGGTCACGGGGCCGCATTCGCGGCACCGCATCTGAAGAGAAAGGTCCGCTACTGCGGAATTCCCTAGGCCCAGCACTGGCCGCTTCTGCGGATGGCCAAGCGCACCTGCGGCCCTATCGCACCTGCGGGCTAGTCATCGCAAAAGTGAGGTCGGTTCTGCGTGTGCTTCACCTCTTCTGCTGCCTCTAGCCAAATGCCCCAAAGCTGCTTCTGCGGCCACAAGATCGCACCTGCGGCCATAAGCTCGAAGGTGTGGGCACACCAGAACTGGTGCACCAGCAGCCATTTTGAGTCCTAATTCGATCCTTGCATCGTCCATATTGCACCCGAGACCCACGAGGCCTCGTCCAAACATACCAAAAAGTTTGTAAACATAAAACGGACTCGCTCACACCCTCGAAATGCGAAAAACAATATCAAAACTAAGAATCACACCCCAAACCAAATCGAATCAACTTATGAACTTCAAGTTCTTCCAACTTGCTCAAAACGCGCTGAAACATATCTAAAATACTAGGAATGACACCAAATTTTGCGTGCAAGTCTTAAATCGCCATACGGAATTATTCCCTAGCTCAGAATCCAAAACGGACCTCGATAACACCAAAACCTACTTCAAACCAAATTTAAAGAACTTTTTTAAGCCTTCAATAAACCAACTTTCAACATTAAGCGCTGAAACGCTCTCGCGTCATCCAAAACCCGATCCGAGCATACGCCTAAGTCCAAAATCATCATACAAACCTATTAGAATTGTCAAATTCCAGTTCCAAGGTCGTTTACTCAAAATGTTGACCAAAGTCAAACTTAGCCTTTTAAAGCCAAACTAAGGAACCAAGTGTTCCGATTTCGACCCGAACTCTTTCAAATCCCGAGCTAACCATCCTCGCGAGTAATAAAACAGTAAGAGCACATACGAGGAGTCTTATTTAGGAGAACGAGGATCTAGAAAGCAAAACGAATGGTTGGGTTGTTACATTCTCCACCTCTTAAGCAAACTTTCGTCCTCAAACGGGTCTAGAATCATACCTGGAGAGCTGAATAGGTGCGGATTTCTGCTCCGCATGTCCTCCTCGGCCTCCCAACTAGCCTCCTCGACTGGTTGGCCCCTCCACTAAACCTTTACCGCAGAAATCTTCTTGGACCTTAACTGGCAAATCGGCTTATCAACAATGGCAACTGGCTCCTCCTCATAACCCAGGCTCTCATCGAACCGTGCTGAAGTCTAACACATACGACCTGTCAGCATGATACCTCCGGAGCATAGACACGTGAAAAACTAGATGAACTCCCGATAGACTGGGAGGTAAAGCAAGCTCATAAGCAACCTCCCCAACTCGTCTCAACACCTCAAATGGACCTAGAAACCTTGGGCTCAACTTGCCCTTCTTCTCGAACCTCATGATTCCCTTCATCGGCGAGGCTTTCAAGAGAACCTTCTCGCCCACCATAAATGATAAATCACGCTCCTTATGGTCTGCGTAACTCTTTTGTTTGGACTGTGCTGTGCGAAGCCTCTCCTGAATCAACTTTACCTTTTCCAAGGCATCCTTCACTAAATCAGTACAGTATAACTTAGCCTCGCCGGGCTTAAACCATCCGATGGGCAAATGGCATCGTCGACCATATAAAGCCTCAAATGGAGCCATGTCGATGCTGGACTGATAACTGTTGTTGTAAGCAACTCAGCCAAAGGCAAGAATCGATTCCACTACCCGCCGAAGTCAATCACACATGCTCTGAGCATATCCTCCAAGATCTAAATTGTCCGCTCCGACTACCTCTGTGGATGAAAGGTTGTGCTGAGCTCTACCCAGGTCCCCAACTTACTCTGTACTGCCCTTCATAAATGCAAAGTAAACTGAGGGACTCTATTTGATATGATGGAAACAGGCACACCATGCAACCGAACAATCTACTGAACGTAAATTTGAGCCAATCTCTCTGAAGAATACATGGTAATAACCGGAATGAAGTATGCCGACTTGGTCAACCTGGCGCTAATGACCCAAACTGCATCAAACTTCCGCAAGGTCCGCAGCAACCCAACTACGAAGTCCATAGTAATGCACTCCCATTTCCACTCAGGTATGGTCATCTGCTGAAGTAGGCCACTTGGCCTCTGATGCTCATACTTAACCTACTGGACATTTTGACACCTCGCTACATACTCAACTATGTCCTTCTTCATCCGCCGCCACCAATAATGCCGCCTCAGGTCGTGATACATCTTTGTAGCACCTGGATGAATAGACTACCGAGAACTATGTGCCTCTTCGAGGATCTTCTCCCTCAAGCCATCAACATTAGGAATACATAGGTGACCCTGGAGTTGCAAAACACCATCCTCATTGATAGAAACCTCTTTGGCACCACCGTGTAGTATCGTCTCTTTGAGAACCAACAAGTGTAAATCATCAAACTGGCGAGCCTTGATTCGCTCAAATAGTGAAGACTGGGCAACAACACATGCAAGAACTCTGTTGGGCTCTGAAATATCCAACCTCACCAGTCTATTAGCCAAGGACTGAATGTCCAAAGCTAGTGGTCACTCATTTGCTGAAATGAACGCCAAACTACCCATATTCTATGCCTTTCTGCTCAAGGCATCTGCAACTACATTCGCCTTGCCCGAATGATATAGGATGGTAATATCATAAACTTTTAGTAACTCAAGCCACCTGCGTTACCTCAAATTGAGATCCCTCTGCTTGAACAAATGCTGCAAGCTGCGATGATCGGTGTAAACCTCAAAGGACACCCCATAAAGATAATGTCTTCAGATTTTGAGAGCATGAACAATCGCGGCCAACTCCAAATCATGTACAGGGTAATTCTTCTTGTGGGGCTTCAGCTGACGTGTAGCATATGTAATAACTTGCCCCTCCTGCATCAATACACAACCCAAGCCAACGCATGAAACGTCGATACACTGTAGACATCCCTGAACCGGAAGGCAACACTAACACTAGTGTTGAAGTCAATGCGATCTTGAGCTTCTGGAAGCTCACCTCACAATCGTCGGACCATCGAAACGGAGCACCCTTTTGGGTAATCTAGTCAAGGTGCTACAATAGATAAGAAGCGCTCCACAAACCGGCGATAATAGCCTGCTAACCCTAAGAAGTTCTTGATCTCAGCCGATGTACTAGGACGAGGCCAACTCTGAACTGCCTCGATCTTCTTGGGATCTATCTTAATACCCTCACCTGATACAACATGTCCCAAGAATGCCACAAAATCTAACCAAAACTCACACTTGGAGAACTTAGCATATAGCTTTTGTTCCCGCTAGGTCTGAAGCGCCACTCTTAAATGTTGCTCGTGCTCCTCCATGCTACATGAGTAGATCAAATTTTCATCAATGAAGACAATGAAAAATGAATCAATATATGGCCTGAACACCCGGTTCATCAAATCTAACCAAAGGACATCACTAGAAACTCATAATGGCCATATCTAGTCCGGAAAGCCGTCTTCGGAACATCCGAATCCCAAATCTTCAACTAATGGTACCCCAATCGCAAGTCAATCTTGGAGAACACCTTAGCACCCTGCAACTGGTCAAGTAAATCAACATATGCGGCAACGGGTATTTGTTCTTAATATTAACTTTGTTCAACTGGCGGTAATCAATGCATATCTGCATAGTCCCATATTTCTTCTTCACAAATAACACTGGTGCACCCCAAGGCGACACACTCGGTCTGATGAACCCCTTCGCTCTCCTCAAGTTGTTCCTTCAACTCCTTCAACTCTTTCGGAGTCATGCGGTATGGTGGAATAGATATAGGCTGGGTACCTAGATCCAAGTCAATATAAAAATTAATATCACGATCTGCTGTGCTTGAAAGATCAGAAGGAAACACATCAGAGAACTCCAGGATCACGGGCATTGAATCAATCGCCAGAGTCTCTGCAGTAGTATCTCGAACATAAGCTAGATAAACCAAACACCCCTTCTCGGCCATGTGTCGAGCCTTCAAAAAGGGGATAACCCGACTAAATGTACTGACAGACGAACCCTTCCACTCTAATCTAGGCAACTCTGGCATCGCCAAGGTAACAGTATTGGCATGGCAATCAAGGATGGCGTGATATGGAGACAACCAATAAATGCCCAGGATGACCTCAAAGTCGGTCATATCAAGCAACAGAAGATCCCTCAGGTCTCATAACCACAGAAAGTAACAATGTAAGACCGATAGATTCGATCCACAATAATAGAATCGCCCACTAGTATGGAGACATAAATAAGAGTACCCAAGGACTCACGAGTAACACCCAAGAAATGAGCAAACAGAGATGAAACATACGAATATGTGGACCCTAGATCAAACAGTACCGAAGCATCCTTACTGCGGACAGAAATAATACCTGTGATCACAGCATCTGAGGCCACTGCATCAAGTCTGGCCGGAAAAGCATAGAATCTAGCTAGAGCGCCACCTGACTGGCCTCCACCTGTTTGACCTCCACCTCTAGGACGACCCCTACACACCTGCCCTCCGCTCTGTGCGACCGGACGACTGGTATAGCAACTGGTGTTGTAGTCATAGGCTGGTGACCCTACTGTACTGCCTTGCACCGAAGTCTAGGAAAAAGCCTCTTTATGTGGCCAGGATCCCCGCACTCGTAACAACCCCTCGGAAGGCGGACTGCTGACCGGAAGTTTGGCCCTAATGGCTTGAATACCCACTGGAGGAACCCTGAATAGTTGGTGGCTTTTTGGAACTCTTTGGCATGGCGCTGAAATAGGTTCGCACTGGAGCACCCCGAGGAGGCGACGGTGCTAGATATGTGGCCTGCTAGACTGACCCCTCACGAACTGAACCCTGCTCCCAGCCGAGTCATTACTGAACTCTCCGGAATATCAAAACCGCTTATCCCTTGTCATCTGCTCTCATCTCCACTGACGAACACCCTCGATCCTCCGAGCTATCTCCACAACTAGCTCGTAAGAAGTCCTCATCTCAACCTCTTGGTCCATAGAGGCCTGCCTAGCAGAGTGCAAACCTGCAACAAACCTTTGCACAGTCTCTGCATTGGTCAGAAGTATCATAAGTGCATCGTAAGACAACTCAGAGAATCTCACCTCATAGTCGGTCACCGACATCTGGCCCTATTGGAGCTGCTCGAACTGAAATCGCAACTCTTCCCTCTGAGAGGGTGGAATATCCAAGAAGAGGCGTGTGAACTGATCCCAGGTCATGGGAGGAGAACCTGCCGGTCTGCTGAGAAGATAAGACTCCACCATCTACAGGCCTTGTCCTCCAGCTGAAAGGTGGTAAATTCCACCCGGTGGAACTCTAATATCCTCATGTTGTGCACTCTGTCCTTGCCGATCAATAAAGTCCTGGGGTTCCTCATGTTACTCACCTCCAAAGACAGGAGGTTATAGCATAGTCCATCGTTCCAATAGCCTTTGCGGATTGCCGGTCGCAGCTGGTCTGGGCTCAGGTATAGCTGTTGCAACTGGCTGAGCTCTGCCCACGGGTAATGCGCTTGCAGTCTGATACACGACAGTTGCATGCCATGGAGCCTGAGCGGTAGGGTTTTGTGCTCCCCCTCCCGCCTGAGATATGGCTGGGTCTGCTGGAAATAAACCAGCACGAGTCATAGAATCCATAAACCGCAGCATACGGCCCATGACCTCCTGGAATCCCGATACGAACATGAAATCCACTGGGGCTAACTCTGCTCCAAGCAGCTCGCCCTGCTTCTTAATAATAGGATTCTCTACTAGATCCACTGGCGGCATAGCTAGGGTAACTCTAGGACGTCCTCGTCCTCTACCACGAGCTGGAGCCCTCCCTCGGCCTTTACCGCAGCCTCTAGTAACAGGGGGAGCAGCTCCTCCATGATCGGGTACATCTGCTGCACGTGTTCTCACCATCTGTGAGAGGATAACAGAAAGATACCTAGCACAACATCAACTGCACGATACGAGATGAAGAAAGAGTAGTTTTCTAACACCCTATAGCCTCTCAAAGATAAGTACGGACGTCTCGACACCGATCCGCAAGACTCTATTAGGCCTGCTCATAACTTGTGAGACCTACGTGAACCTAGTGCTCTGATACCATGTGATCACAACCCAAATTCCCTATAGGCCGTGATGGCGCCCAACGTCGCCGCTACGCAAGCCAACAGTACAGTAACCATGTCTTTATTCTTTTATCATTTTAGAAATTGTTGAATATTAATTATTAAATAAGAGACAGATGAGGAAATTTAATAAAATAAAGTGTAACCAATTATAAGATCAAGTTTGGTGAAATAAATACTCAAAATTATCGAGTGTCTACTAGCAAAAATTCCAAGACCTGGTGTCACAAGTGTATGAGCTACTAGTAGAATATACAAAACACTAAGCTACTGTCTGAAATAAAGTAGACAAAAAGCAAAACAAAAAAAAGAAAGACTTCGGGTGCTACAAAATGGGCTTGGGAAGTAGCTCACCACTAACTCTCGGGGTATCACGAGTGCGCGCCGAGATAACCACCAGATGCACCTGCCTCACAACCTGCACGGTTAGTGCAGAAGTGTAGCATGAGTACATAAACAACATGTACTCAGTAAGTATCTAGTATAACCTCGAAGAAGTAATGACGAGGGGTCGACATCGACACTTACTATAGGCTAACAATAAAATGCAGGAATTATAAATAAGCATGGATCATGTAAATAATTAATACAACTCAATAACAAGCAGTGAATAATAATTCCTTCACTATTAATAAATTCCAAGTCAATTCCTGTCATTTAAATATTATAATCACTCAAGCCATAAATTAATATCAAGTATAAATAGGCTTCGAGTATCACACACGATTTATGCTGAGGTTGTATGGCCCGATTCAGAAATATATTGTGTGCACTGTCGAGGGTCAAACGGCACGAACCATAGATGCATTTATTAACCTGCCGAGGCGAACGCCCCGCTCCCATGAGAGTAGAGGAACTTACCTCGCTCGTGGAAATACTTTGCGATGTGAGTGAACATAGATTTCTCAAAGTTATTATAAAATTATTCAATTCTTCCCAAGCATAAGAAATCCAAACAGGGGATTTTAAATCTAAAAATCCTTAGTCTCGGATCTATTTAAGACAATTGCTAAGCATAATCAGCATAACAGTGTAAATAAAGCATGATGTAAAGCTAAGACTACCCCGACATCACATGGAATATAGCTATGCACAGACCCTCATCACTTAGTGCATACATAGCTTCCCACAGAAGTAATTTACAATAAAATTCACCTAAGGGGATGAGTTCCCTCTTACAAGGTTAGGCAAGAGCTTACCTCGTTTCAAAGCTCGCTTTCGGGTCTCAAATTCTCTCTAAAGCCTCTACTCGGTGCTGAAAAATTCGAAACTAGTCAAATATTGTATAAATAAATCAATATATTTTCCAAAGTTCATAATATAACTATTAGAGTAATTACCCAATCCAAATTGGAAGATTCTTAAATTCACCCTCGGGTCTACGTATCCGGATTCCAAAAATTTTTATAGAACATTGTTACCCATAACCTCACGAATTCAAATATATAATTTTCACTCCATCCCATAACCATTTTCGTAGGTAAATCTCATTTTTATCAAAACCTAGGGTTACTCATCTAAGCCAATGCTTTTCACAAACTTACGTGTTAAAACCTACCCACAATCTATTTATTTAACTCACATTGAATAGAAATTACTTACCTCCAAATTACTAGGTGAAAACCCCTCTCAAGAAGCTCCAAAATCGTATAAAAATTGAGAGAAATGGGTTAGAAATGGCTTAAGTCCCGTAATAAATGAAGCCTTCTGCCTCCAAGACTTTTGCATCTGCGGCCATTGAGCTGCATCTGCGGCCATTGAGCTGCATCTGCGGCACTGCTTCTGCGGAGAAAGGTCCGCTTCTGCAAAATTCCCCAGGCCCAGCACTAGCCTCTTTTGCGAAGGGAATACCGCTTCTACAGATGGCCAAGCACACATGCGGCCTTATCGCACCTGCGGGCTAGTCATCGCAGAAGCGAGGCCGCTTCTGTGCGTGCTTCTGCAGCCTCTGGAAAAATGCCCCAAAGCTGCTTTTGGGGGCTCGCACCTGCATACATAAGCTCACAGGTGCGAGCACACCAGAATTGGTGCACCAGCAGCCCTTTTGAGTCCTAATTCGATCCGTGCATCATCAGGATTGCACCTGAGACCCCCGAGGCCTCATCCAAACAGACCAACAAGTTTGTAAACATAAAATGGACTCGCTCGCACCCTCAGAACGCGGAAAACAATATCACAATTAAGAATCACATCCAAACCAAATCGAATGAACTTGTGAACTTCAAGTTCTTCCAACTTGCTCCGAACGCGCCGAAACATACCTAAACTATTCGAAATGACACCAAATTTTGCATGCAAGTCTTAAATCACCATACGGAACTATTCTCAGTCTCGAAATCCCAAACGGACTTCAATAACACCAAAACCTACTCCAAACCAAAATTTAAAGAGCTTTTTTAAGCCTTCAATAAGCCAACTTTCAACATTAAGCGTCGAAATGCTCCTGGGTCATCCAAAACCCGATCCGAGCATACGCCCAAGTCCAAAATCATCAAACGAACCTATTAGAACCATCAAATCCCAATTTCGAGTTCGCTTACTCAGAATGTTGACCAAAGTCAAACTTAGCCTTTTAAAGCCAAACTAAGGAACCAAGTGTTCCGATTTCGTCCTGAACCCTTCCAAATCCTGAGCTAACCATCCTCGTAGGTCATAAAACAATAAGAGCACATACGAGGAGTTTTATTTTAGGGGAACGGGGATCTAGAAAGCAAAATGACCGGTTGGGTCTTTACATCCGGACACGCTCCTAAGTCCAAAATCACCATACAGAGCTATTGAAATCGTCAAAATTCTATTCTGGAGTCGTATACACAAAATCAAACTACGGTCAACTTTTTCAACTTAAGCCTCCAATTTAGGGATTATGAGTCCCATTTCACTCCGAAACTCACCCGAAACCAAAACCAAACACCCCTAGAAAATCACATAAACATAATTCAACATAGAGGAGGCAATAAATAGGGGATCGGGGCTAAAATACTCAAAACGACCGGCCGGATCGTTACAGAATTGCATGACCAACCCCGTAGAAATAAGTTATACAAGTTAGACACATGTATTGGCAATGTCTTTTTTCTTTAGCAAATGAATGCTTATATACTTTAAAGATAGAAGGAATAAAACGAAGTCCTTTTCTTTTTATCTTGTTTCTTGTCCAAATGATGAGTTGATTTTATCATTTGAAAGTTAACAAAAACTTCAAATGCTTGTGCCGAATTGAACATCAGACATCCTCTTCAAGAGCATTGTACATATAAGAGGTCCCTCTCTCTAATAAAACCCTCATGGTAAAGGGTTAATTTCGAAAGAGTTTATACTCGGAATCAAAGCTATCATGTGAAAGTACCCGAAGCTTTAACTAATTCAATGCAAAGGGAATGTATTTTGCACAACACTTAAGCAAAAATATTCTTTATTTATTAAAGTACCAAACTCGATGAAAAGTTTGGCATCATTACAAAGTACAAAAAGAAAATCAAAAGGAAAGGAAGAAAAAATCTAAACATTATCGCCGTCGCAGCCCGAAGGAAAAGAAGGATCTGCGTCTCCCACGGTGGAGGAAGGTGGATCAACTACTGGTTCTTAGCCTTCAGCCTCATCTTCTTCAATCCCTCCTACGGTTCTCAAATACTGAGAGCCATTACTCAAAGAATTAGTTGTAGCAGCGGGGAGGTGTTCTTGAGCCGACAGCTCCAGTTTTTAGGCATGGGCAATGCAATCATCTATATTTGCAATGTGCGGTTCGGCCTCTTCCAAGGTCTTCCTCCTCATATGATATATCGCATGAGTATTCTCAAATATGAGGGAATCCTCTTGGTTCTAGAGCTTTGCTTGAAGTGTTTCAATTTCGGCCTGGAAGACGTCCCTATCGGATCTCAGGGCACTGAGGCAAGCATCAAGCTCAACATTTGTAGCCGAATGGAGCCGGTTTTGGTCCATTGACCTCTTTAGACTCTCCTCGGCGCCATTGGCCTCCTCGATTTTAGAGCTTAAGTTTGCCTTCAAATTATTTATTTGCTCCTCGAAGGCAGACTCACGCTCGGCACCAGCAAGCATAGTGTTATGAGGTTCGACCTACTTATACTTAGCCTCTTAAAGTTGCTTGTGTAGTTGAGTGACTTCTTGGATGTGGGCCATTTTATCTTGCTCACTCTACTGCAATCGGGCCTCAAGTTTGCCCATCTCAGTAGCTTTTGCCTCCAACACCGGGAGGCGCACGGCAAGTTGGTTCCTTTCGGTCAATAATTGATCCCGCTCGGAAGCGAGCCCTTACTTATCAAGGATCAATTTATGTAGGCCTTCGTAAGCAAGAAAGTTGGCCTGAAAAAAGAATATCAAGGTTAGGATTCCCGTTGCAGCAGATAAAAGGGAAAGAAGTTGTAAGAAAACAAGTACGGTACCGATGTCGCGCTGTGCATGGCATTATATAACAAGCATTGTCCCGAAATATAGCGCATTTTCTTCCAATCCTTTTTTGAAGCCAGCAGCTTCAGATAGTTAGCAGGCTCCACTGGCTTGGACAACATATGACAATCCTTCGGATACAAAAGAGTAACACTTCTCCTCCCTTGAGGATCTGGGGAAGGGGGTGAAATAGTTGTGCCCTACATTCTCATGGTCGGGAGACGGGGGAGGAGAATTACCCCTCTCTCGAACATCTCTTGCCGATGGAGGAGATGCAGGTGGTGCTGGTGGTGAAGGTGCAGCTGACATTGAGGGGCATGAAGTTGTTGGCGTGGAAGGATGAGAAACACCTACGGCAGGAGCAGTGCTAATTATTGCTTTCTCGGTGGCCAAAGGCAGAAGAGGCTCGGGATCCGAACTCCTTGGACCGGAGACAGCAACGGGGCGGAAATCGAGAATCAACATTTTCTACCAGTTCCATCTCGTCCCAAAGTGTTTGGACCTCTTCTGCGGACGGGCTTTGAAGCTCTCCCGTCTGAGCAACCGGTTGAGCTGATGAACATATTTTTCTCCTTTGAAGGGGAGCCACTTCATCACTGGCTTTCCCATTCTCTACAACAATCACTGTGGCCGGCTCAGTCATTGCGTTTTTTATTTTCTTATTTTGAGCCCCAGCCGAGGAAGAACGATATCTTTTTGGTTGCTTGTTCTCTGGATTGGGGACTCCGAGAGGAAGCACCTTCATCGGAAGCAGATCCGCGGGCTCTGCTTCGAGCAGGGGCATTTTGTAGCACCCTCCTGGCCTCTTTGTGGTGAGCCAAATGTTGACCTCGAGGCAGGTGACAAAGCCCTACGGAGGTCCTAAATAAAGCAAAAAGTGGAGTTACCATCTTTTTCGTAAAATTACCTATGTTCGAGCAAAGATAAAGGGAAAATGGACTAGGTTTACCCTGATTCTTGGCCTTCCACCCATATTTGAAGGCCATTTCCTTCCACCAGCGGGATTCTTGAGTTTTGATTTCTAGGATCTTCTATACCCACTAGTCCACGCCTTGAACCCGTAGTGGTTTCCACTGAGAAGCTAGAACAAAAGAAACAAAAAGGTCAGCAACAACAGGAAACAATCTTTTCACAAAGTAAGGAAGTAAATAATCATAAATTTACGAAAGCGGTTCCACGATTCAGGAAAAGACAGAGTCGTGGCTGGGATGATGTCTCTAGTAGCAATGATGACAAACCGCTCCATCCACCCACGATCATTGTCATCATCCACGCTGATGAAAAGAGCGTGATGACGATGCTTATTGAAGTTTATTACTCCCCCACGAAAAATTTTGGGGGAGTAGAGATTCATCATGTGTGCAAGGGTTAGGGTTTCCCCTTTCTCCGTGTACAGTTGGCGAGGTAAGCCACCGTTCTCCATATAGATGGGTCCTACTTGTGCTAAGCAGACCCGATACCGGTGGCAAAACTCCAAAATTACAGGGTCGAGCCCTTCATTCGACCCAGGAAAAATGGACCCAAGGTAGGGATACGTGTAGACATACGTAAAACCCTTATTGGTGAAGGTATCCCGCTCTATCATATCCAAAGCGAGGATGTCGAGGTTAGGGCAATTGCAGTCCTCCTCAAAGCAAGGATACTAAAAGGGCGAATGAAGGAGGGATATCTACTTACAGCCCAAGTCAGTGAAGACGCAGAAGGGGCCTTCTCTTGGAAGTCGTTAGCAGTACTAAGATGTTTTGGTATGATGGTATTACAGTGGGCAGCCCAAAATCGGCACCAGCGTCCCTGTTTTTCTTTGGGCCTCCATCGAAGAAAAAGGGGCCAGAGTTTCTAAAGGATGCAGTAGAAGAAGCCATGGTAGTGAAGATGCAGTAAAACTTTTTGCTAAGAACGTTGAATAAGATGGAAAATTTTCTAAGCAAATGCAAGAATAAGTGTAGAGAAGAAAATTTTCCACGCTTGTCATCTTCTTCAATTTTGATTGCTAAGTCTTATTTTAAATCTTATTTCTTTATCATTTTTGGATCAAATCAGTTCGCTTGTTTATAAACTACGTAACAAATTCAACTGTACCATTTTATGGGTAAACAATATTTTTTAGGAAAATATTTCCTTCATACCAAACACACCCTAAGTGTTATACTCCTGCTAAAGGAAGAGGATGAGAGACGATGAATGTATATAATTTAATAATGGGTTGGAAGTTTTTCGAGGGAGAATGTATATAATTTAATTAAAAAAATAAGTCAATTTTGGTAAATATCAAAACTTACTTATTTCGAGAAACAAGTTTAGTATTTGGTATGTGTATGAAAATTTTCTTTTGAAAATACAGATTTTTGCGGGACTATCCATATGGATAAACAATTTTTCTGCCTGTACCTATTAAAAATTTCGCTCATTACAAAGTTACACAACACAATTTTATACATTGTAAGTATATTTCTGTAAACAAGTATGAATTGTAATATTTCAGATGAATATTTTCGAGTTATTAGTTTCGGCCGCATTGGCATTTTCATTAATCACGCGAATATTAGATCAACGACTGAATTTAGCAAGAACTAGATTTAAATTTTATATGTTCGAAATTAAATACTATTAACATATATAATTTTATGGGTTTAAAATTTACTTTTTGTACTTATTTAATTGATTTTATATATACAGTCTAAGCCAAATATATTAGATTCGGCTAAACTCATAGGTAATTTAAAGCTTCTTGGGGGAGGGGAGGAGGGTAAAACTTGACTTCTACTAAACTGCTATTTTAAAGAGAATAAGTGTATATATGTCGCAACATTGAAGAACGTCATCACAAGAGACGTATTGAAAATTAGCTAATCTACGAGCTATAATGTTTCTTTTTCTGTTAATTGAATATATATATATATATATATTATCACGGCCCAATTTCTCTTATAGGTCTTGATAACGCCCAACATCGCCGCTAGGCAAGCCAACGGTGAACTAGTCACGTATTTGGTCTTTTTAATAATTTCAAAGTAGTTAATTTTTATTTATTAATAAAATGATTAGTGAAAAAATTATAGTAAAGTAAAGCATACACTAATGTGAGAGTAAATACAATAAATTTAATACTTAAAACCATAAAGTGTCTACTAGAATACTCCCAAAATCCGGTGTTACAAGTGTATGAGCAACTAGAAGAATATACAAAACCTCCTATACTACTGTCTGGATTAAGATATACAGAAAATAAATACAAAAGAGAGACTGCGGTGCTGCAAAACGGACGCAGAGAGCAGCCCACCACTATGCCTCGGAGTAACGGGGATATGCGCCCGAATGACTACCAGATGCATCTGCCTCAGATCCTGCACGATTAGTGCAGAATTGTAGCGTGAGTACATAAACAACATCTACCTAGTAAGTATCTAGTCTAACCTCGAAGAAGTAGTGAAGAGGGGTCGACATCGACACTTACTATGGGCCAATAAATAAAATAGAAATTCCAGATGGGCATGGAATACATCAATAATAATAATAACACAATAATAAACAGTAAATAAGTGATCTTTATCAAAAAGTCAATTTAAAATCTCCAATGAGCACATACTAACTTCAACAAATATGGGCCATCAAGTAAACTATAATTTCTCAAGTCATGAAAGTATTATCAAGTGTAATCGGACCCGAGCATTATCACGCACAATTTATGTCAAGGTCGTACGGTCCGATCCACAATAATGTGTACACTGCCGAGGATCGACCAGCGCGAACCATAGATGCATTTATCAGCCCACTCCACAAGAAGAGAGAACAATCTACGAGCTTCAATTTAATGGTTATCACAAGACTAATATACAAGAAGACACAATTCTACTAACGGTCAAGCAACCCGCCAAAACTCAAAGTAAATGACATCCGGTCTTTATGAATCATTTATCACGTTTCAATATATTTTAAGCACTTAAATGAACAAGTAGAGTGTAAACAATACAAGTATTTCATGATAGGGGTCCTAAGACTACCCGACATAAGCATGATTTATAGTTACGCATGGACTCTCGTCAGTTCGTGCGTACGTAGCACCCACAATAAGAAGCAAATAGTAATTTAAAATACCTATGGGGTAAATTCCCTCTTACAAGGTTAGGTAAGAGACTTACCTCGTACCAAAGCTCACTTTCCGGTCCATAAATTCACTCGAAAACCTCAAGTTTGTGCCGAACAATCTAAAGCTAGCCAAATATTATATAAACTAATCAATATATACTCAAAAGTTCATATTTTAGCTATTAGAGTAATTATCCAACCCAAATTGGAATATTCCTAAAATTCGCCCCCGAGCCCACGTGCCCGAATTTCGAAAATGTTTGAAAGATAATTGTTACCCATGGCCTCCCGAACTTAAATATAAATTTATTCCAATTTCCCTTATAGGCTGTGATGGTGCCCTACGTCACTAGTAGACAAGCTAACGGTGAACTAGTCATGTATTTGTTCTTTTTAATAATTTTAAAGTAGCTAGTTTTTATTTATTAAGAAAATGATTAGTGAAAAAATTATAGTAAAATAAAGCATGGACTAATGAGAGAGTAAATAAAATGAATTTCATACTTAAACCATAAAGTGTCTACTAAATACTCCCAAAACCCGGTGTCACAAGTGTATGATCAACTAGTAGAATATACAAAACCTCCTATACTACTATCTGGAATAAGATAGACAGAAAATAAATACAACAGAGAGACTGCGGTGCTGCAGAACGGACGCAGAGAGCAGCTCACCACTATGCCTCGGGGTAACAGGGGTATGCACCTGAATGACTGCCATATGCACCTGCCTCAAATCCTGCAAGATTAGTGCATAAGTGTAGCGTGAGTACATAAACAACATGTACCCAGTAAGTATCTAGTCTAACCTCGAAGAAATAGTGACGATGGGTCGATATCGACACTTACTATGGGCCAATAAATATAGTACATAAATTCTAAATAGGCATGGAATACATCAATAATAATAATAAAACAATAACAGACAGTAAATAAGTGACTCTTTAACTAAAAGCCAATTTAAAATCTCCATTTAGCACATACTAACTTTAACAAATACGGGCCATCAAGTAAGAGTCATGAAAGAAATATCAAGTGTAATCAGACTCCAAGCATTATCACGCAAGATTTATGCAGAGGTCGTACGGCCCAAGACATTATAACGTGTACACTGCCGAGGGTCGACCGGCGCGAACCATAGATGCATCAATTATACTGATCGAGGCGTTCAGCCCGCTCCACAAGAAGAGAGAATACTCTACGAGCTCCGATTTAACAGTTATCACAAGACTAATATACAAGGAGGCACAATTTCTATTAACGGTTAAGCAACCCGCCAAAACTCAAAGTAAATGAAATTCGGTCTTTATGAATCATTTATCAAGTTTCAATATAATTTAAGCACTTAAATTAACAAATAGAATGCAAATAATACAAGTATTTCATGATAGGGTCCTAATACAACATAAGCATGATTTGCAGCTACGTGCGGATACTTGTCACTTCGTGCGTACATAGAACCCATAATTAGAAGCAAATAATAATTTAAAATACCTATGGGGTAAATTCCCTCTTACAAGGTTAGACAAGAGACTTACCTCGTACCAAAGCTCACTTTCCGGTCCATAAATTCACTCAAAAGCCTCAAGTCTGTGCAGAACAATCTAAAGCTAGCCAAATATTATATAAACTAATCAATATATACTCAAAAGTTCATATTTTAGTTATTAGAGTAATTATCCAACCCAAATTGGAAGATTCCTAAAATTCGCCCCCGAGCCCACGTGCCCAGATTCCAAAAATGTTTGAAAGATAATTGTTACCCATGGCCTCATGAACTTAAATATAAATTTATTCCAATTTCCACCACCAAAAATCTCAATGTTACCTAAACCCTAGTTTCTTCACAAAATCCTATTAATTTTATAGTTTTTCCATGTTAAATCTACCTGTGATTTGCGTATTTAGCTAAAGAATTGATGGGGATCACTTACCTCTTGATGTTGATAAAATTCCCCCACAAAATGCTCTCAAAATTGCCTAAGACCAATTGGGAAATGAGAGAAATGAAGCTAAGTCCCGTAATAAAAAACCCTTGCACCAGTCGCAGATGTCGCATTTGTGACATCTGGTTAGCAAATGCGACAACAGCACCGCAAATGCGAAGACTGGCCATCTCTTCCATGGTCGCAAATGCGACCAAAAACTTCACAAATGCGACCAAAAACTTTACAAATGCGAAAATGGGCAGCTCGCAAAAGCGGCAAAAATTTGCGCAAATGCAAACCCTCAGTGCTTTACCAATCTCGCAAATGCGAATCCTTCCTCGCAAGTGCGAATGAAACTTCGCATTTGCGAGACCTGCAGCACCAGCTCAGGAAACCAAAAAAAACTTAAGTTCTTTCACCACTCTGAATGCGCTCGAAACTCACCCGAGCCCCCGGGGCTCCACACCAAACATCCACACAAGTTTAAAAATATCATATGAAATCGCTCGCGCGATTAGAACACCGAAATAACATTTAGAATCACGAATCGGATGCCAAAACGCATGAATTAAATCATGAAACTCAAGAACTTCTAAAAACACTTCCGCGCGTCTGATTCCTATCAAATTAACTCAGAATGACGCCAAATTTTGTGTACAAGTTATAAATCACCGTACGGAACTATTACCAGGCTTAGGATCCCAAATGGCCCTCGATAACACCAAAACCTACTCTAAGCCAAACTTAAAGAACTTGAAAACCTTCAATGCGCCAACTTTCAACATTAAGCGCTGAAATGCTCCCGGGCCGTCCGAAACCCGATTCGAACACACGGCCAAGTCCAAAATCATCATAAGAAACTATTGGGACCGTCAAATCCCGATTCCGAGGTCATTTACTCAAAATGTTGACTCAAGTCAAACTTATCCGTTATGGGCCATTATTGAGGAATTAAGTGTTTCGATTTCAATCCGAACCCTTCCAAACCCGAACCAACCATCCCCGTAAGTCACAAAACAGTAAAGGCACGTACAGGGAGTCTTAATTAAGGTAACGAGGATCTAAAAAGCAAAACAACTGGTCGGGTCATTACATTCTCCACCTCTTAAATAAACGTTCGTCCTCGAACAGGTCTAGAATTATACCTGGAGTGCCGAATAGGGGTGGATATCTGCTCTGCATGTCCTCCTCGGTCTCCCAAGTCACCTCCTCGACTGATTGACCCCTCCACTGAACCTTTACCGAAAAAATCTTCGTAGACCTCAAATGGCAAACCTGCCTGTCAACAATGGCAACTGGCTCCTCCTCATAACCCAGGCTCTCATCTAGCTGAACCATGTTGTACTCTAACACATGCGACCTGTCGGATAATACTTTCGGAGCATAGACACGTGGAAAACCGGATGAACTCCCGATTGACTAGGAGTTAAAGCAAGCTCATAAGAAACCTCCCCAACTCGCCTCAACACCTCAAATGGACCAATAATCTTTGGGCTCAGCTTGCCCTTCTTCCCGAACCTCATGATTCCCTTCATCGGCGAGACTTTCAAGAGGAACTTCTCGCCCATCATAAATGATAAATCGCGCACCTTCTGGTCCGCGTAACTCTTCTGTCTGGATTGTGTTATGGCGAAGTCGCTCCTGAATTATCTTCACCTTCTCCAAGGCATCCTTCACTATATCAGTACCATATAACCTAGCCTCACCAAGCTCAAACCATCCGATGGGCGAACGACATGGCCGATCATACAAAGCCTCAAATAGAGCCATGTCAATGTTGGACTGATAACTGTTATTATAAGCAAACTCAGCCAAAGGCAAGAATTGATCCCACTGTCCTCAAAAGTCAATCACAAATTCTCTGAGCATATCCTCCAAGATCTGAACCGTCCGCTCTAACTGCCCGTCGGTCTGCGGATCAAAGGTTATGCTGAGCTCTACCCGGGTACCCAACTCGCTCTGTACTGCTCTCCAGAAGTGCGAAGTGAACTGAGGGCCTTTATATGAAATGATGGAAACAGGCACACCATGCAACCGAACAATCTCCTGAATGTAAATCTGGGCTAACCTCTCCAAAGAAACGTAGTCACAACCGGAATACAGTATGCCGACTTGGTCAACCTGTCGACAATGAACTAATCTGCATCAAACTTCCTCAAAGTCCGCGGCAACCCAACTACGAAGTCCATAGTGATGCGCTCCCATTTCCACTCAAGTATAACCATCTGCTAAAGTAAGCCACCTGGCCTTTGGTGCTCATACTTAACCTGCTGCCAATTTAGGCATCTCGCTACATACTCAACTATGTCCTTCCTCATCCGCCGCCACCAATAATTTTGCCTCAGGTTGCGATACATCTTCGTAGCACCTGGATGAATAGAATACCGAGAACTGTGTGCCTCTGCTAGAATCTTCTCCCTTAATCGATCAACATTAGGAACACATAGACGACCCTGGAGTCGCAGAACACCATCCTCACTGATAGTAACCTCCTTGGCACCACCTTGTAGTACCGTTTGTCTAAGAACTAGCAAGTGCGGATCGTCATACTGACGAGCATTGATCCGCTCAAATAATGAAGGCTTAGCAAAGACGCATGCAAGGACTCGACTGGGCTCTGAAATATCTAACCTCACAAGTTTGTTAGCCAAGGACTAATGTCCAAAGCCAATGGCCTCCCCTCTGCTGAAATGAATGCCAAACTACCCATACTCTCAGCCTTTCGGCTCAAGGCATACGCAACCACATTTGCCTTGCCCGGATAATAAAGGATGGTAATATCATAGTCCTTTAGTAACTCAAGCCACTTGCGCTGCCTCAAATTAAGATCCCTCTGCTTGAACAAATGCTGCAAGTTGCGCTGATCGGTGTAAACCTCACAGGCCACCCCATAAAGACAATGCCTCCAGATCTTTAGAGCATGGACTATCGCGGCCAACTCCAACTCATGTGAAGGTAATTCTTCTCGTGGGGCTTCATCTGACTTGAAACATATGCAATAACTCTCCCCTTCCATAAATCGGCGATTATAAACTGCTGACCCCAAGAAACTCCTAATCTCGGTCATTGTGGTAGGACGAGGCCAACCATATGTACTATTTGGCGAAAGTTGGCAATTTGAAGGTTTGGAAAGTTCATAAGTTTGACCGGGAGTTGACTTTGATGATATCGGGTTCAGATTATTATTCCGGGAGTTAAAATAGGTTTGTTATGTCATTTGAAGCTTGTATGAAAATTTTGGGTTCATTCCGAATTGGTTAGGCTTGAATCGGACATTTGGTTCGAAATTTGAAGTTTATGAACTTAAGAGATTGATCTTGATCGACGATTTGTGATTTTGATATTGTTAAGTGGAATTTAAGGCCTCGAACAAGTCTGTATTATATTTTGGGACTTATTGATATGTTCGGACAAGGTGCTGAGGGGATCGGGTGAGTTTCGTATAGGTGGTTGCGCTCGTTTTTATGTTTCGACGTCGTTTCCTCAAGCATAAGTGGTATCATATCAAGCAAATTGAGCTCTAAATTCTGTTTTTATTGAAGCAATAGATCCATATCATAATTACGGAGTCATATAAAAAGAATCATTGAATTTGGACATTGTATGAGGGAGTTGTGCTCATTTTAGTGTCGGAGAAAAAAGCTAGTGCTGGTGCTTCAAAAATGCAAAGTTGGGTCCGTATATGCGACCCTATAGGTGCAAAAAATGGTCTGCAAAAGCGGAAATGAAAGCTGACAAAACTACAGGTGCGGATTTGTGGGCGCAAAAGCTGAAATCCCTGTGTATAAAGAAAATCAAACTGCGTTCTTTTGGTATTTTGAGCATATCTTGAGTTCTAGAGCTCCGATTGAGGTGATTTTTGCGGCGTTCTTCTTGTATTTTCATGGGGTCCAGTATCTAATCCCAATTTTTTTATTTTAATATTATTACAGTAGTTTATCTGTGAAATAATTCATATTTTGATTGGAGAATTGAGAGTTTTTATCAAAATATTTTCTAAAGAGAATAATTGGGTTTTGAACATCGATTCGGAATCGGAATAAGATGAAATTAGTATGGTTGGACTTGTAATTAAATGGGTTGTCGGATTTTGTGAGTTTTATCGAGTTCCGAGGTGCGAACCCTAAGTTGACTTTTTGGTAGACTTTGAGTATTTGATTAAAGATTCGACCTTTAACGTTTAGGTTTGTTTCTTTTGGAATTATTTGATGTTTTTGAGTTGTTTTTGGCTAGTTTCAAGTCGTTTGGAGGATGATTCGCGCGGGATGGAATTTTTAGAGTATTTTTTGGCTTACTCGATATTTATTTTGACTTGTTCGAGGTAAGTAATATTTCTAAACTTGGATTTGAGGGTAATTATCCTTGGGAACTATGTTACTTGTGAGGAATTGAGGTGACACACATGCTGGGTAACGGGCGTGTGAACGTGCACTGTGGTAATCATGATTCGAGTTGACTTTTAGACTTTTACCGGACTTTTTTGCTGTTATATCTTGTTATATCCATGTTCTCCCTATTTATTTGATTTTCAGAGCTGTGATTCATGTTAGAAATCATATTTAGGTTATGTGATTATTTGGTTGAGACCTAATAGGACTATTTCTGTTATTTTGAGCTATCTGATTTTGACTTAATTTTACACTCAGTCATGATTCTTCATTTGCAGATCATACCTCAGTCCCTATTCATTATTCATTGTTACATCACACATTGTTGTTATTCTTCCATATGTGGTACTGTTTGGACTGACTGATACGATATTATGAGCCTTGAGACTTGAGAGGTTGATGACTGAGGTGGGCCTGAGAGCTATGTGAGAGTATTTTATGGATCGGATTGCACACCTCAGCATGCGATATTGGCTTTACTACTACTACTACTATTATTATTATTATTATTATTATTATAATGATGATGATGATGATGATGATGATGTGGATCGGGTTGCACGCCGCAACATGCCTTATTGTTTATTATTATTATTATTATTATTATTATTATTATTATTATTATTATTATTATTATTATTATTATTATATGGATCGGGTTGCACGCTGCAGCAGGAGCCAGGCACCCGTATAGTGCCGAGTGATTGTATGTGTGATGGAGTGGGGGGCATTGAGCCAGGCATCTTGAGTGGGCTGAGAGTGAGGGCACTTGATGATATCAGTGAGAAACCATTTATTTGACATATATACTTGACATATAGGCATATAAATGTATTTTTCTCATGCTAGATAGTATAAGACATTGATGACTTGACATGTATATTGTCATGTAGGCATAGAGATGTACTTTCTCATGCTATTTAGTAAACGACAAGTCTTATCTGATGTTGTAAATTGGAAAACACAATCCTTTTTTGATAAATACATGTTTAATTGATTTACAGAGGTAAATTTTGGTCTTGACTGTTATACTTGAAAGGCATGTCTACTTTTACTTAGTTGTGAATGAGCTGAGCATGATAATTCCTTTGGGCTATTTGTTGTTACTGTCATCATTGTATCCTGTGTTGTTATTATTATCAGCCTTTGGCATTGGACTCTGACCTTCTTCCGAGCTCGTCACTGCTTTCAACCTGAGGTTAGTATTGTTACTGATTGAGTACATGGGTCGGTTGTACTCGTACTGTACATCTACACCTTGCGTGCAGATCTTAGAGTTGATGTCGATGTGTATGGCGGGAGTTGTCATTGAATATGTACATGCATTCCGGTTATAGCTGCCACTTGTTCTTGGTAGCTTTAATTTTGCAAATCTGTTTATGTACATTTCAAACAGATGACATATTTATTGTGTACCGTGTGGAGGCGAATTTTAAGGGAAAAGCTATTTCTGAGTGTTGAGTTGGCCTATTTGAGGTAAATGTCTTGCCTAACTTCGTAATAGGAAACTACCCCTTAGGATTGGTATTGTTTGATTCAATTGTGCTAAGTGAAATTCGTGTACGTAAGGTGACGAGCGGGTACACTGGTAGTATGTAGTATTTGACCGGTTTAGGCTACTTAGACGATTTTCATGCTTTAATTGAAATGCCATATTGTGTTCTAAATTCTCATAGCCAAATCATCCTTAATTGTGTTAGATTATCCTTAAATTCCTTAGTTGACTTGTTTAGTATTTGTTCTACATCCTACTTGCTAAATTGCTCCCTTACTTTAGTTGAACTTGTTGCCCCTTTATTGTTACATGTTATCTCTTCATTGTTAATTATCATTGTTTGAATTAGTTGTTCATGTTGCCCCTTTACTTGTTGACTCCCATTATTTGAGATTCATTGTTGAAGATTATTTCCTCTATTGTGAGCTAGTCTTATTTAATATCGTGGCTATACATTATTTTCTCATTGTTGAGTTATTTGGTATTGAATTTGTGAAAGTCATTAATATGTTGAGACGATGCTGGTTATTATTGAAACATCTATCTTATTGAGCATTGTCCATCCATTATTGTTGTTGGTATCCTTGTATACGTTTTGGTGGAGCCATGGGCTATTGTTGTGAAAATATTGATATTGTTGTTGTTGGCTAGTTATGATATGTGGGCACTTGTGGTGCGAGTTGTTATTGTGATATGACATTGATGCGCATGCAGTGGTACAAGGCTTGGGTTGACGTGCATGCGGCAGTACAAGGTGGGACTTATGTGCGTGTTGCTTGTAGGAAAACTACGTGAAGTCACACGGTGTCATAAGGTGGGCTAAAGTACGTGTAGCTATTTCAGGAAAACTATTTTCAAAACCTATTTTCAACGTAAGGCTCACGCGACGGCATAAGAAATATTGTGATTGAAATTTAAGGAAAGTGAATACAAGGCAGTACCTTGGTTTTGATTTCACCATACACGAGGTGGTACCTCGATGTAATTCTTACTGTTATTTCATGTTGTAAAGTGTTTTGGTGGGAAATATATATATATCTGTTGTTTCATTCCTTAGTGCTCTATCAGTTGTTGTTCGTACATGATCATTTATAGTCCTTTAGTTGCTTCTTTTATGCTACTTCTACTGTCAATTTTCCGATATTAGATCATGTTATCATCTTCCGTATTAGTTGCTTTCTTACTTTCCATTTTATATCTGTATTTCATTTTATACCGTCTATTTCATATCCTAATATGTGTCTTGACCTGGCCTCGTCACTACTCTACTGAGGTTAGGCTTGATACTTACTGGGTACCGTTGTGGTGTACTCATACTATGCTTCCGCACATCTTTTTGTGTAGATCCAGATACGTCCGCTCGTGCTGATCGATAGAGATTTCCTGCTAGCTGCATTTACCGGAGACTTCAAGGTATGCCTACGCATATCTCGGAGTCCCCTTTCCTTATTCTCAGTTACTGTCGTATTTTCTCGCAAACAGATATGTATCAGATCTTTTAGTTATTCCATAGTACTTATGACTCTATTCCACAGTTCTTGGGAATTTTATGGTTGAGATTTTGCTTTTTAGTAGTTATATGAGTTTATCAAACTGGGTTGATTATTTTGTTATTTACATTTGTTTAATTGCTGCCAAATATCAGGCTTACTTAGTCATAGAGACTAGGTGCCATCACGACTTCCTACGGAGGGAAAAATGGGATCGTGACAACTATCGACAGAAAATAATAGAAATAATGACAACAACATAAGAACCAGAGAATAGATGCAAAGAACTAACAATAATCAGTGGATAAGGTCCGGCACAAAGAAAAACAGTAGAATAGTGTGAACACAACATGAACCACTAGCATTCTAAGACAAAACCCTATCAGACTAGCCTCACACCTGTACAAAAAAGAACAATGCTCAACTACCTCCTAACCTACAACCCTAATGCTCGACCTCCACACTTTCCTATCAAGGGCCATGTCCTTGGAAATCTGAAGCCAGACCATGTCCTGTCTGATCACCTCTCCCCAATACTTCTTAGGCGGCCTTTTACCTCTCCTCGTACCCGCCAAAACCAATTGCTCGTACCTCCTTACCAGGGCATCCGGGCTTCTCCTTCATACGTGCCGGAACCATCTGAGCTTGCTTCCCGCATCTTATCATCCATAGGGACTACCCCCACCTTCTCCCAAATATCTTTGGTCCTAATCCTATCCATCATAGTATGCCCGCACATCCACCTCAACATCCTCATTTCTGCTACTTTTATCTTCTGGATGTGTGAGTTCTTAACTGGCCAACACTCAGTCCCATACAACATGGTCGGTTTATACACCGCTATATAAAACTTACCTTTGAGTGATGGAGGCACTTTCTTGTCACATAGTACTCCAGAAGCTAGTCTCCATTTCATCCACCCCACCCATATATGATGTGTAACATCCTCGTGTATCTCCCTATTACCCCCTGGATAACCGACTTAAGGTACTTGAAACTGCCTCGCTTGGGGATGACCTATGATTCATGCCTCACTTCCGTGCCTGCTTCCCTCGGCTCCACACCGAACTTGCACTCTAGATATTCCATCTTAGTCCTGCTCAACTTGAAACCCTTAGACTCCAGGGTCTGTCTCCAAACCTCCAACCTCTTGTCTCATCGATCAGAACTATGTCATCCACGAATAACATACACCATGGCACCTCCCCTTGAATGTGGCATGTCAGTGCGTCCATAACCAATGCAAATAAGAACGGGCTGAGCGCGGATCCTTGGTGTAACCCCATAACAACCGGAAAATTCTCCGAGTCTCCTCCAACTGTCCTAACGCGAGTCTTAACTCCATCATACATGTCACGCCCCACCTCGGGGAAAGCAACCGACGCTCAACCGAGATGCCCCGATCGAGCAAGCCTGCACAATGCTATCTACCCAATTCACCCATGAATAAAGAGATGATACATTTCATTAATTAGACAGTAAGAGGTCATGTGAATAACACCAATTCATTTCCATTAGTTACGTCATTAACAAGTCTCCAAAATAGTACACTATACGTTCGTAGTTGAAGTGGTACATGTGATACAATTACAACAATTTTGGTTTAACTTTCCCAACACAAGATACAACCCACACTATGTCTACGGAGCCTCTAACAGAAACAAAAGAGTGCTACGACAATGCCGCCAACAAGGCCCCGCTATACCTAAAAATGCTATGTACAAATGACAAGAGATGCAAGGCCCCAAAATGAAGTGGGGCTCACCACGTCAGTTGATGAGAGGGTGTATTGCTATCACTGAATAATACCACCTGCTTCTGAACCACCTGCATCTATTAAAGATGCTGCGTCCCCGGCAAAAGGGGCGTTAGTACATATGGAATAGTACTACTATGTAAAACTAAACACCCTCTCAATAGAATGAGTAACAGTAGACGGAGAAGGAAATATGAAATCAATAAGAGACTCAAATAGTATCAAGGTGTCAAGTTAGGGGAAAGGTAAATTTCAAGTAAGTTTCAATCTTTTTAAGTTGGGAGATCTTTAGTACCGATATATCATCGTGCTTTTAGCATGGAGTCCGCTCTCAGACTGATCGTTTAAGCGGTCTCACCCCGAGACATCCACTCATAACACCACCATGTGCGCGGCGTGGTGTCCGATCTAGGCCCCATCGGCTAAGCCGTCTCACCACAATGCCGTGTGGTCGACATTACAACACATCTCGCTAGCGATAATCTCATCACATTTAAGGGGAAACATCTCAACACATCAATCTCATCCCATATAAGGGGAAACAACCTCATCACATCAACACAGGGATTTACCCCTCAATCGCTCATACACCGGTACGTGTAGTTTCGTGGTTAGGTTATTTCGACCTATCCTTCCTCGGTGGATAAACGATACTCCCAAAGCATTTATTATTTAAAGGACTTATCACTCATTTCATAATCTTTTACATATCATTCATTTTATTGGCACCAACGGCCATAACGCAATATCATTCTTGGCATGTTGGTCGTACTTCATATTTCATACTCTCTTCTTTCACTTCAAATATCATCATGGGTCATTAAAAACAACGCTTTTCAAATTAAGACTTTAAATACACATGTGTGCAAACACTAGGTGCGCATTATGATTTCAAGGTCCTCCTATGGTGGATTCCTTCATCCCACTACCCAAAGTCTACCCAATTTCGCTCAACAATCTTCTCACAAACCTTGATAGTACATGCATGCATAATAAACAACTCCCCCACCCAAGCATTGCTTTTCTCATTACTTATTTTCAGTTAAATCATGAAATTGAGGGCTAGGGAGTAGAATCTTACCTCTAGGATGAAGACCTAGTGAGTTTTCCTTGTTAATCCTCCAAGCCTTGAAAGAATTGATGAAAAATTAGTCTAGGAACCCCCTCTCACTCTAGAGCACTTACTCACTCTCAAAATATAAGATTTTTACCTTACAAATGGTCCTTAACGTCTATATATCGAAATAGGGTCGGGTTATAAAAACCAAAAAATGGACCCTCCGAACACAGCTCTGCAGTCGCAGAATGGACCGTATATTGTATATGTGGTCTGCAAAATGGGTCACATAAGTGATGTCAAGAACTAGGCTGTTCGGGTCAGGTTTGCGGCAGGTCTGCGTTCCGTAGACCAGTTGTGCGATCGCATAACGCGTCCCAAAACTCCCTTCCAGAAATCTTCATGCTGAATCTGCGATGGATTATGTAGCCCATGAAAGCATTATGCAGTCGCATATTGGACCACAAAATGATCCCCCAAAATTGGCCATTTTCTATTGCACTCTACGGCCGATATGCGGCTCGCAGAGTGATTCTGCGGTCGCATAGTAGACCGTAGAAATGCCCTACTCTACCAAAAAATTTTCTCGACTCCCCAACGCACTGTTCAACCTAAAAAGTTTGTATATCAACACATAAGTCCATCTTGGTATCACGAAAACCCGGGTTCTAGGTCAAATTTTACCGGGCCTTACAATACATGTCCTTAATCGATCTAATATAGGCAACCG
Organism: Nicotiana obtusifolia; assembly: GCA_002018475.1. Classification (NCBI taxonomy): domain Eukaryota; kingdom Viridiplantae; phylum Streptophyta; class Magnoliopsida; order Solanales; family Solanaceae; genus Nicotiana; species Nicotiana obtusifolia. The sequence continues at coordinate 114,198 of MCJB01028083.1, forward strand.
ACACACCTTTAGCCTCCAAGCATCTCCAAAGAACCTCTTTAGGGACCTTGTCGTACGCTTTCTCCAGGTCAATAAACACTATGTGCAAATCCTTCTTCCTATCCTTGTACTGCTCCACTAACCTCCTAATAAGGTGAATAGCTTCCGTAGTTGAACGAACCGACATGAACCCAAACTGGTTGTCGGATTAGACATCGTCTTCCTCACCCTCACTTCTACCACCCTCTTCTAGACTTTCATGGTATGACTTAGTAACTTGACACTCCTATAGTTGTTATAACTTTGGATATCACCTTTGTTCTTATACAACGGAATCACCATGCTCCACTTCCACTCATCTGGCATCCTCTTCGTAACATTAAACAGCCTAGTCAACCACTCCAAGCTTTCTCTACCCATACACCTCCAAAATTCTACCGAAATTTCGTTTGGTCCGGTCGCTCTACCCCTGCTCATCTTATGTATAGCCCCCACGACCTCCCCAACCTTAATGCGCCTATAGTACCTAAAGCCCCGATGACTCTCGGAGTGCCCCAAGTCACCTAGCACAATGTCCCGATCCCCCTCTTCATTCAGAAGTCTATGAAAGTAAGTCTGTCATCTCCTCTTAATCTGCTCATCTCCCGTCAATACTCTACCTCTTCATATTTGATGCATATCACCTGGTCCAAATCTCGAGCCTTCCTCTCTCTCACCTTGGCCAGTCGGAATAACTTATTCTCCCCGCCTGTCCCCCAGATCCTCGTATAGACGACCAAATGCCGCAGTCTTGGCCTCCGTGACTACCGATTTCGCCTCCTTCCTAGCTACCTTATACCTCTGTCTGTTCTTTCTGCTCTTATCCTCGCTTTGCTCTATACTAACTTCAGGTGTGCCACCTTCTTCGCTTCTACTTTACCTTGGAAAACTTCGTTCCACCACTACTCGTCTATGTGCCGGCCAGAGCAACCCTTCGAGATCCCTAACACCTCTCTCGCCGCCTCCCTTATACAGCTCGCCATCGCCGTCCAAATAGCATTCGCATCCCTACTACTCATCCAGGCTCCCATAACCGATAACCTCCCCCTAACTCCTAGGCTTTATCCTTAGTCAAGGCTCCCCACCTGATCCTCGGTTAACCTCGTACAAAACCTCATCTTCCTCTTTGTCATGATACCGACATTCATCACCAAGAGCCTATGCTGTGTCACTAGGGTCTCACTCGATATAACCTTGCAATCCCTGCACACCCCTGTATCACACCTCCTGATGAGGAGATAATCAATTTACGTCTTCGTCACCGCACTTTGGGAAGTAACTAGATGCTCCTCCCTCTTCTGAAAACTAGAGTTCGCAATCACCAGTTCAAAAGCCTTAACGAAATCCAACAGCGAAGTACCTCCTTCGTTCCTATCCCTAAAATCGAAGCCGCTATACAACTCGCCATAACCGCTAGCAGCCGACCCAATATGACCATTGAAATCCCCTCTTATAAAAAATCTCTTAGCAGGTGAAATACCACGCACAATCTCATCCAATCCCTCCCAAAAGTGCCTTTTAACCTCCTCATCCAAGCCCGGTTGCGACGCATAAGCGCTCACGACATTGATGGTGTACTCTCCGACCACTAACTTAATGGACATTAATCTATCATTTACCCTCCTGACCTCAATCACAGATTCTCTAAGATCCCTATCCACTAAAATACCCACTCCATTCTTACCCTTCACAACTCTAGAGTACTAGAACTTATACCCGTCTGCATCCCTTGCCTTCAATCCTACCCACCTCGTCTCCTGAACACAAGCAACATTGACCTTCCTCTTCTGGAGAATCTTCGCCAACTCTATAGACTTACCCGTCAAAGTACCTATGTTCCATGACCCAATTCTCAATCTACAGGCTCCCTTGATCCCCTTACCTCCCTTGCCCCCGGACCCACCCCTGACCCCTGCCCTACCCCCC